>JAOBAY020116521.1:0-16545 GCA_025331085.2 Zoanthus sociatus | reverse complement strand
TCTTATCAGGGTTGTGTTCGTATCAGGGCCGTGTTCCTATCACGGCCGTGTTCCTATCAGGGCTGTGTTCCTATCAGAGCTGTGTTCTTATCAGGGTTGTGTTCGTATCAGGGCCGTGTTCCTATCACGGCCGTGTTCCTAGCAGGGTTGTGTTCCTATCAGGGCTGTGTTCTTATCAGGGTTGTGTTCTTATCAGGGTTGTGTTCGTTTCAGGGCTGTGTTCTTATCAGAGCTGTGTTCCTATCAGGGTTGTGTTCTTATCAGAGCTGTGTTTTTATCAGGGTTGTGTTCCTATCAGGGTTGTGTTCCTTTCAGGATTTGTTCCTATCAGGGTTGTGTTCTTATCAGGGTTGTGTTCTTATCAGGGTTGTGTTCGTATCAGGGCTGTGTTCTTATCAGGGTTGTGTTCCTATCAGGGCTGTGTTCTTATCAGGGTTGTGTTCGTATCAGGGCCGTGTTCCTATCACGGCCGTGTTCCTATCAGGGCTGTGTTCCTATCAGGGTTGTGTTCGTATCGGGGTTGTGTTCCTATGAGGTATTTGTTCCTATCGGGGCTGTGTTCTTATCAGAGCTGTGTTCTTATCAGGGTTGTGTTCCTATTAGAGTCTCTGTTCCTATATATGAGGGCTGTGTTTCTATCAGGGCTGTGTTCCTATCAGGACTGTGTTCGTCTTAGGGCTGTGTTTCTAACAGGGCTGGCAAATGACGAAACCTGATTGGGTCAGGCTCGTCCAAGGTAAAATTTGAAAGGAGTTTTTACCATGTCACATTTACAATCGTTCAAGGCAAACAGTTTATCTTGGTAGTTTCAGCCATATAAATGCGTTTTTGCGCCACTGATAGTAAAAAAAGACAAAAAAAGAACAAGATTATTTACTTGCGATATAAGAAGTATTAAGACTTAAGCTGAGGAAGATTTAAGCCAAAACGTCCATTTCTACTAGAAACACATGGTGAGTACAGACAAATTATTAAACAAACAGTCTGAGTTCGCTTTCCTATCATCCCAGGTCTTGAAAAACTGATTTAACGTGAAGATATAAAAGTTATATTGTTGTCCAAATTAATCTGTTTCCTTGCCAAGGATTTCGTTGGTCAAACGTTTTCCCTTGTACAGTTCGAAATATTTTTCAAGGTTTGAATTCATTATATCCATACGGTACTTATGTTGTCAGTGGAATTTCAAAGCTTTGTTTTCAATTGAATTTTTTAGATACATATATCTCAAGACAAATTCAAACGATTTTCTAATGCTTAGAAGTTACAATCAATTTCTTTCTACTGAAATTATCTAGTTCGAGGCTTCTATTCAAAACAAATCGTTTAATTCTAATTCAAAATCCGCTTTGACAGGGGCCGCGGAGCGAGTTTTAGAGTGGGGGGGCAAATTTTTGAGTCAACTGAGAAATATTTTTACATGAGATACACCCTCTCACAAATTTAGAACACTAATTAAAGTCAGAAAAAAAAGTAGGGGGGCAATTGCCCCCGTTGCCCCCCCAGCTCCGCTGCCCCTGTTTGAATGTCAGGCAAGACTATCGTGGTTTGGTTACAAGATTTGTTTCAGGAGTTATATTTTATCTATTATTTTTAATAAATTTTCATGCCCCAAATGAATCATTTTGCCGTAAGGCCCTTAAGAATAAAGTCAAATAGTCGTGTGCGTAAAAATTCACGGACGTGAAGTAAATTTTATTTGATAATGATCGGAAACAGTAGAGTTGAACGACGAAACTCAGTAATTGGCAAAAAAGTAATAAAACTCTACACTTTACTTTTTTCGTTGTATCATGAACAAAGTTGATAAGAATTCTGAGAATGTAAGTCGTCCGAAAAATAAGAGCAAATCAGGAGCAAACCAAGACTCAACGCTACGAAAAAAAATCCAACAAGTTTTCAATCGATCGCTGTTACAGTCCGAATAATCGAGTAACTTCTTGTTTTTTTACTTCGTCGAGGCCCTTCGTTTTTCTCAAGTTCTAAAGTTTTTGTAAAGAAATTGTAAGTCCTAGTTGCATAGTTAGATTGTTTTTAGTGCTTGAGAAAATTTGACGTTCATTTGATGTAAAGTTTTATTGAAAGAGTTAAGTTTCCGACATGAACCTCGAGCAGCACAAAAAATGTTTGAGATTTTACTGTCGAGTTTGAGGAGGAAACATCGGGATACAAAGTTACTTTGTAGCAAAATTTGCAGCTCAATTAACGGAAAGTTTTAACATTCAAGTGGTGGACGATTCACCCCGGGTACATCCCGTAAAATTTTGCCACAAAAGTAAATGTATTTTAAACCGTGGAAATCCAATTTCCGAGGTCGTCCAATGGTGCGCCTACAGAATGAATAGAAAATGCAATGTTTGTAATCGTATAATTCAAAAATGAAATGTTGTTCTTCCCAAAAAAGTTGGTTTTTGAAGAAGTATAGTAAGTAGGGGTGCAAGCACACTTTTCACCAGATGCTCACCTACATGAAATATTGATGTACACCAACCATATGCTAACCTACACAACCATATGCTCGTCTATACCAACCATATTTTCGCCATACTTATACCAACCATATTCTAGCCTACATAAAATAATACACAACCTTTTTTCTCAGAATGGACAACCCAATAGGTTGCTTATGGTACACCTACATAAAGCTGATGTCCGCCAACCATAGGCTAGCCGACACACAAAATTTACATTTCCAATTAGAAGGATAGAAGATATAGTGTATATCGCAAATATGTCTCAAAATCCAAAGTTTTTGTTTGAAATAGCAAGGTTAAAAACAATAAAATCTATTGGCTCCAACAATCCAGATAGTCTGCCAATTCCAACATGTTTAAAAAAAAAGCTTGAATCTTTACAAAGGAAACTTGGCCGAGTTTTTCGAGAATCAAAGTCGAAGGAATAACATCCGTGTTTCCGGAATTGCAGAGTCACAGGGGGAAACTTGGAATGAGGCAGAGGAAAAAGTTCTCGGGGCCCATCGTGTTCAAAGGAGGAAGGATGCCTCAAATCGCAGGCATATTTGAGCGGCTAAACAAGCCAAGGACCATCGTTTGTCGGCTCCTCTACTGGAAGCAGAAAGAAGCGATCCTACACAAGGGCCGAAGAATCAAGCCTCAATGGCTGTAAAAGGCTCGCCTTTACGACTCTACAGAAAAGAGCTAATCAATTAGATAAACTAAAGGAAGCTAAAAGGGGAGGTAAAACAGCATACTTTATTCTTGATCGTCTGGTTATTCGTAACAAAAAAAGTGATTTAGTTCCTACATAGATTCTTTTTCCTAATCATTCAAGTCCCTAACTAATACCCATCTTTGTGCGAATTACCGTTTTTCCATCTTGACAATGATAGTTTTAAACTGGTTTTACTTGAATTAACAATTAAATGGTCGAAATATTTTTGACGAAGGTAGGTTAGAAACTTTAAAATTCAATCCTTTACTTTCTGAAATGCATAACAATTTTAGTCTTTGTAAAGATATTGATCCTGATTCTAATTATCTTTTAAAACTTGGCAGTTGTGAGTATTACATTGAGGATCAGTTAAATAATTTTTTAGGGAAACATAATATTCAAAACAATCGCTTATCGTTTATGCATATTAATAATGCTCGTAGCCTTGAGCGAAATCTTGATGGTGTGACGGATTTGTTAACTGCTGTGAATCTACAGTTTTCTTTTATTGGCATTTCTGAGACCTGCTCCAGGACTTATCGCATAATGTAGATATACCAGGGTATAATTCTTGCACAAACAGCGCACCAAACTTGGTACATAGTAGTGTTATCTGGCTGTTAACTATTGTGCGAAAAATCACTTGACCCGTTGTCATGGTAACGGCATTCTAATTTCTAATTTTTATATCATTATTTTTCAGTTTACTACCTGATTGTTACTTATATACTATTACCATTCTCGCGCCTTCTATTTTAGATTTAAATTTATTGGAACTAATTGTAACGGTCATTTCTGAAGATATTTGTTGTAACAAACGAAACGTTAAGTTAATTATATTTTTTAATAGCTACAACATGCGTTGTTATATCTTGTTTATTTCCGCAGTTTGTTTGATGTTTTATATAAGTAACGAAGTTATTGTTAAAAAAAACGGTTTTCTACTTAAAAAGCGGTGTTTGGACGTTTTTAAAACTGTAAAAAGTTAGACTGAATCCTTTGGCAACAATGAAGCTCATAATATCTAGTTCTCTTTAAAAATTATTTTGCTGCAGTCGAATCAGTGGTGGCTAAGATACGAAAGCCCCAAGTCATCCCATTTTTAAAAGGAGAAAACTTCATAACTTTCGTTGTAAACAGTATATGAAAACGAAACTTGGTACACAGTTTTTGTCCTTAATTGTTTACTTGTGCACCGAAAATCACGTAATACGTTGCTTTGGTAACTGACAAAATTTTTAAGTTCTTACCCATAGCCAAAAATTTCTTCTTATTCCGAAGATGCACGGACATGATCAAAAAGCTTAATTTGGAAAGCGATGATTCAGTGCGTCGAGAGAAACATATTTGAAGTTACAGCCAAACACGGCTTTTAAAGTAGAATAAACGTTTTTTTTAACAATAACTTCGTTACCATGGTAGCGGTTCACGTGATTTTTCGCACAATAGTTTACAACCAGATAACACAATTGTCTACCAAGTTTGGTGTTTGTAGGTTGCTTAGAACGATAGTTAAAATTCATTGAAACGTCGATAATTTTAAAGTTGTTACAGTTGAAACCCCATAAAAGCGTGAATGTAAACTACTATGAAAAGAAGTTAGAAGTCTGTAAACCAGACGTTAAATTGACCTGGAGAATACTTAACGAAGTTCTTAACAAGAAAAAAAATTAAAACAAACACCGCAACATCCTTTTCTTCTGATGGCAGAAAAATATCAGATTCGGAAGAAACTGCAAATCATTTTTGTATTTCACAAATATTGGCATTTATTTGGCAAGGAAAATAACACCATCAACGAACTCTTTCCGTTCTTATATATCAGGAACTGATTACGTGTAATGACGTCACAGAACATTGGTTTCTGTTTGAGAGCAATTTAATTCTGCTTAGTTTTATAGAGAAAAAAATCAACTTTTCTAAGCGCCTATAAAACAGTTTTCAAAACAACCTAACGTAATTAAGTCACATTCCCAGATTGTGACGTCATAAGTTTGATGACGTCATCGACACAAGACGTCATCGTTTCATATTATCTTTTTTCTTATCTTTCTCTTATTATCCATCCAAAAACAGGCATGGTGAACAGAAACTGTCGACAAGAGAACCAGAAAAATATATAGACCAAATTCTTTCCTCAATGTTCTCAAAAACTACATCAAGAAATAAAAATAATGTGGCAGTTGCCATGGCAACTAGAAAAACGGCCATAGCTACTCCAATTCTTAACCGAGAGATTAAAAATTTGGCACAAATCTGCCTCATTGTCTGTACAATCATTTTACATCAATATCTCGGATTTTTGTTCGTTCAAACAAAAAATAATTGAAATCATGAATTTTCACAATATCTCCCAGAGTTCATTGCTTTGTCGGGGAAAATGAATTTAACTGAAAACAATTGTAACAGTTGTAAAAATTATGAAAAACTGAAAAGTGTATTAGGAAAATTGCGTTACCATGGCAACGGCGTTTACGAAACTCAAACCCAGCGATTCCCCGTAACATTTTAAGAAAAGTCATGAGATTTCAGCTTCTAAGATAAACCCATTTTCGAGTTATACAGCAAAAACCAATTGGGGGGCACAAAGTGCATCCCCCCGGGTCAGATAAAGTTAACGAACTGAAAGTAAATAACGTGTTATAAAATGAACCTGAGCAAATTGCTTATCAGTTTAACATCTGCTTTACTGAGACAGGCACTAAGCTTGCAACTGCCCTTTTGCAAAGCACTTGCCACTTTGAGCAAAAGGGCTAGATAGAATCACAAACAAACTTTTAAAACTGGCTGTCCCTATTATTGCGGACTCTTTTTGTAGAATTTTCAACCTATCAGTAGAAACAGGAGTTTTTCCTTCAGAATGGAAAAATGCGAAAGTGCTGCCGGTTTTTAATAAAGATGAAAAAAAACTGCTCGGAATAAGTACCGTCCTATCTCTATCCTTTCTGTCATTGCAGAAGTTTTTGAAATAATTATTTACAGTCAATTGTAAAAGTATCTTTCAGAAAACAAACTACTAACAAAACAGGCTGCTTTCGTTTCCTCCATCACACTGTTACAGCGATGCAACAATTCGCCAACACAAGGAATTAAATCACGATCTAGCTTGAACGTGCTCAAATGTGAATATATGTATTTTGCATTAGATTTCAACCTAGCTAATCTTGATTTGCACCAAGCCAAGCCAATAGAAACGCATTTACAACACTGGAAGTTGAAATCCGCTGATATAATAATTCGGAAACCCCTCGAAACCCTGGCTTTTGAAACAAAGCACAATTTTTCCTGGTCCTGCCAAAAAACGAGAGGGGACGGGGAAGGAAGGGTGATAGTAACATCCTGACTATTGATTTTTTATCCTTAAAAAGCGGAATCAAAATATATTGATGCTTTGGTAATATATTTATTGCTATTTATAACTTCAAATCTTAATCAGCATTACAACCATCAACAATGATGCCTCTGTAAACAGTGACTTGCAATCAGGTTCTAAAGAGTTCTTCCTAGCTGTTAACGATAATGCTCGTTGCATTCGGTACGCAAATAATTCTTGGAGTAATAGAATTGATACAGAGGCCACGGATTTATTTGGGCAGAACGTTCGCCTTGTAATTTTCCTTTGTCTGTTCATGACTATTTAAATCTTTAACATTTCCAGGCGGACGAAAACGGGCCACAACGACATAACAAAACAAAGGCTTCTCTTCCATACCCTGCTCCGGCTCCGATGGGTTCTTAGGGACTGAAGTGGAAATGTACAAAACAAGCTTAATTGGCATGACAAAAATTGCTACATATTGCCAAATTAATTTTTTTTTTCATTACAATGCATTATGTCAAACTGTCTATCATGTGATTATATGTTTTAGAAAATAGCCACGATATAAACGAGCACTGAGATTGGTTAAAGTTCCATTTTATAGAAGTTATTATAAAATTTTTGGTATATTACGCGCGCTCTAATTGGCTGGCTACTGGTGTGACATGAGAGTATATAACATGGTTTTCTTTTCGCCGAATTTTGTTTACAGTCATCATTCTTCGCAACGTGGTTTACCTACGCTACTCTCGTGTTCCCTTGACGTCAGGCTATGTCACACGGAAAACCAGTTTATATCTGTTGAACATCTATAGGCATTCGATTTGACTTCGGATTGGATCCTTCGTGGAAGTTGATAACACTATCTATACCTTATGATTGTCAACTTTGTGAACAATGAACGACAAAAGGAAACAAAAAAATATCAGAAGCTTATTTGAAGGAATAAGAAAACAAGCTACTTGATAAGAATCAAAAAACCCTCAAATGCAGCACATCATAGTGGAATTTCTTTCGGAGCGACTGGCATTTTGGCGTCCATGAATGAAAACTTGTAAAAGGTATGATAAGCGCTGTTCTGCTAGCAAAACAAACTAATATGTATTGTTTATCCATTTTGTCATTCATTGTTCACACAGAAGACAAACATGAGATAGAGATATTGGTAACAAATACCACGAAGGAATAATCAGAGCTGAGCGTTTGACATATTTTCATGTCGCACGGGTTGTCTATCCATCAAAGGGCATCTAATGTACCAAACATTTACAAAAGTGAACGTAAACAGAAGCGACGCTGTTATATTACCTTAATGTACATTACGTCCAAGTTTGTTAAAAAATAATACCAATAATACCAATTCGCTCAAAATAATACCAAGTCTTAAATTACAAACCTCTATATACTTTCAGACAAAAATCTTTGATTTAGACCCTCTTTACCGCAAAATCTGTCTCAGACTAGGATTTAAGATTATGTTCTTATTTTACCAGATACAATATTAAATGAATAAATAACACTGAACGTTTATAAATCAAAAAAAGTAGGCCTTCACATGGAAATGGAAATGATCACAAACTTGGAAGTGCAATTGAGATAATTGACATGTGTTGGTAGCTTTGATGAAAATTTGTGCGTAATTTACATAAATGATGTACAACTCTCCCCAAGTAAGAGTTGTTTTTTGCCCCTTGGCCTAATGTCGTGGTAAGTACCTTTAATATAGAAACCTGCCTAGGCAAACTAGGAATATCTTGGTACTTAGGAATTCGATCTCGTGACTCAGGACACAAGGCATCCCACGAGACAGCACAGCGCATGTGTCAGATCATTGCACGCCTTGCGTCGGATTTTGAACATGGAAAGTTTTCTGAAAATTACTGTATACTGTATAATCGCACTGAATTTAAGCGTCGTGTATGATTTCCTTCCGCTTTGCAAAACATTATTCAAATGTAAACAAGTACCACATAAGGAAAATAAAAGCGTGAGCGGGCCTTAAGGCGTGTTTTCCTTATATGGTAGTACTAGTAGTGTGACAGGAAATAGTTGCGTTGTTTTCTAAGTTTTGTAGTATAAATATATCAGGAGTATAAATACTTACGCAATGTCGATGTAGTATATTTTGCTTTGCCGATCCCGATTTCGTTCGACTTTACCCATATCAGTTGAGTGAAATGACGGACTTCTCCTTTTTGGTTAGGACCAGGTTGGTCAAAGTTGTAGGAATCCTTTTCCTTATCATACCATTGATGGATACATTCCTTTGCTGTTAGAGCTTTTTGGTGTTCTGCAATGTTTATGAATAGTGTTATCAAAATCACACTTAATCGTTAATGGCAATGACGCCCATTAATGGTTCCCATTTACTAGTTTATCAGTACATTAGCATAAAATTGATAAAGAATATCTGTATTGATAAAATTAATATAGAACATCTGTATTACAACAGCTTTGAATTCCAAGATTTCCAAGCACCAAGTGGGGGTGAGGGCGGAGGGGGAGGGGTTGACCCGATTTGATCTCATGTTGTTAAGCGTTTATTTGATTGTCGCTGGTGCTAAATATTCACTGGACCCATATCAAACAATATGAAACCCCCTCTTAGAAAATCTAAATGCAGTGTTTTCTTTCTAAAAGAGTTATTGGAAAGGATTTAATTGTACATAGTTGTTCTTTGAGTGAAAAAGTTTAAGGAAAAAAATGATCAGTAGGATACCTTCAGTGCTACAGCCTCCAGCCAGATTTTCGCCCACTCCTATTTCTTCTGAGTGAGTCTTAGAATCTTTTTTCTGAGCGAGGAGCAGCGCGTATTCGTTTGCAGCATCATTAAGACTGTCCTCGAACTTTACCTCTTCAGAATTATGATCACTGCGCTTCTTGTTTATTTCGATCCTTAGCAATTCTCGAAAGGGCCCGAGCTCCAAGCTACCAGGTCCAAGCTTGTGTTGTTGTTGTTGTTGTTGTTGTTGTTGATGTTGTTGTTGTTTTGGTTGATAGGCGTTATACACTTTGTCAGGAACAGAATTTTTCAATTTCGCAGCGTCCATGCTGTTTTGCACTAAAGCAAAAGATGGAAGTTGTTATTATACCAGAGTTTCTTGTATAGACTGTATCAATAGATATGAGAAATTCCACTCTATAATTTAACGTTTGTTATAGCAAAATAAAAACTCAACGAGGTGGGGGAAATATCCACCAGCATTTACCGACACCGAGGTGAATAACTGTTTTAGTATATAGCTGGCTTTCATGTGACGTCATCAAAATTTTAAAATCCAACTAAAAAATCTAAAAATCGGTTCTTTTGGCAAGATTTAGGTATCCATATCCAAATGTTTTGAGCACAAGGGTCGACGTCGATACGATAACTCGTCTTGAGTTAGATTAGTTTGAATGTTGTGAAGGCGGACTCATCGTATTTTCTAAATGACTCAAAAATTAAGATATTTTGGCAAAATGAAAACTGTACGACTTGATGAACCCCGGAAGGTGATTAAACAAGGTTAGGAGAAGCATTCACAGCTTTTTTGGAAACCAGCAAAAGTTTTATTTCCCAATCAAATTTTAGTCGCCATGTTTGTGTACAACGTTGGTACACCAACAAGGCCGCCACATACTAATTGCAGTAAATGCATTGTATCTCATTTGATAAATAGCTCGGTTTTAAAATACTCCATTGCATGGTTCCAAATTTTAATGCTCTATACAGAAGATTCAAAAACATGAGATACAATCAGTTTCTTCTCATACAATATTTTGTCTCAACCCACACAGACCGAACAAATGAATAGCTGGGAAACTGGAATTGGACAACTCCGTCCATTTTTTTTTCACCCCTCTTTAATCCTAAGTCATGGAATGAAAAATACCATGTACACCCTTTCAGTCCAAAAAAAAAAAATTTCCATATTCTATTGCAACACACTAAATTGTCCTTTTACAGATTGGGCTCAGAAGAAAAACAAAAGAAGATTTACGTTCTTGAATTCGATGGCTTCTGTAGAAATGTTTTCACTGGATAATTTTACTTACGAACAAAACAGATAGCAATGAACAGAACCAATCGAGCTCCTTGCATATTAACTGAACCTGGAGCAAAGACGACAACAATGGTTTACAGTATGGAAGTCAAGCGAGATATGAGTATTGAGAGAGGTTGAAATGCTTTCATAATGTTGCACCTAAAAATTCATTGCTTGTGACATCATGACTGACAAACAAATTACTCATACATGTTTGAATGTTTGAAAAAGTGGCTAAAAACGAGAAATGGTATACATGCATTAATGTAGATATGTTTACGTCTTGCACTAGCAGGTGCTTGCCCATTTAAAAAAACTGATATTTGAATGTTATGCTCGCTAAGAATCCAAAGAAATATATTTCATATGTATTAAATCTTGAAAAACAACAACAAGTTTTATTCTATTTCCATTATTGTACAAAGAGTTACTTAAACGAATATTTCCTTCTTTGCTGCTTAATTAGTATTTAGAATTTGAAATGAAAGAAAATATATAAGATATTCAGGGAAAGACTTTCATCCGCTTAACACTACAGAAACCGGAGTTAAGCGCCGGCTCCATGGGCTGCTAGGCTCGTAAAGGATTTAGCTTTTATTCAGGGAAATAACTAGAGTCTAAATTAACCCTGAGGTTTCCTGAGTTAGATTTTTGACATCTAGAAAAAGTGATAGCTACATTGTGTCTTAAATCGAAAGAAATCGCACTTATCTCGTCTAAGGCCAAGCAAGGGGCGTAACCAAGGTCTCTTGTTTGTACCATGAAAGCGGAACTGATTAAATGAAATTCACATTTTTGAAATATGTTCACAAAACATTGCTTTTATCTAACATCGGGGTACAAAACAAACACTCACGAAAAGAGTTTCAATTTGGTCGATTCTTTTCATTTGAATAAATTTCCATTCCCCACAAGAAACAAGAAATGATATGTGATCCGCGTAAGAAATGACAGCCTGGATGTACAATGATTAAGAAAAATAATCGAGTTCACCATGTTATCTCAAGCAAAAGTAAGGGGCGTTATCAGTGTTTGGCTTTCCAGCATGAAAGCGAAACTGATGAAACTAGTTATCCACGTGAATTCTAAATCTCAAAGATTTCAATTTATATCGTTTTTTTTACTCCGTTTATGTTTGACTGTGTGAGCTTGTATATTCTGTCTCGATCCAACAGGGCAATAACTTTGAAAGTTTTGGAAAAGAAACTGAATTTATAGAAATGACGGTAGTCGTTTTCTTATTGAAGAAAAAGGCAAAAATAAACACATTAGATAACTGCTGATTCTCTTGTTATTTATTCAAAAAGTAGAAGAAAGGAACTGAAATTAATAGTCCAGTCAATCTATGAAAATATAAGAGTGAACCCACCACTAATTGCAACAGAAGGTTTTTCAATGGTTTTAGCATTGTTTCAATGAAAGTATTCCTCTGTCACATATAAAAAGTCCTAAGAAATCATCTTTTCGGAAGGTGTTGAAAGTCAGGAATCTTTATGTCCAACTGTCGTACAAAAAACTCCGGCGTGGAAACGAGGTAACACAGAAAATCTTAGATTTCCCTTGAGTTTCGCGACCAATTTAGTGGAAGGTTCAAGTAAAATAACTCCAAATGCTTCAAAAATAATAAACTGAATCGAAATCGCACATTTTTTAACTATTAAACCGTTTTTTTTTGCTTTCCTTGAGTGTGCAAACTCTTTCTTGTGTGTGAAAAAGCCCCCTATTAAAATTTTCATTTCAAAATGCAATTATTCATTTTAATGAATATTAATTTTATGAGAATTTAGAGAGCGACATAAATTGAAATAAAATTGAGAAATTATTTTCAAGTGAAAGTTTGCTTTTATAGACAAAATGCACAAATGACTCTCACTACATTTTTGAGACATCTTGTAATGTGTCACAGTAGCGGGGCCGTAGCCAGAGTCAGGCAGGGGGTGCAAATGCCCTCCCTAAATTTTGGACCTAAGATGCATGTGTTTTTTGGCTTTTTTCACCATACTGTTTTCAAATCTTCAGAAAGTACTAGTTCAGTAGAGCTAATGGTTTGCTGAGGCTTTCGCATACTATTAATGTAAACTTAGTAAAACCGAGAACTTTCTCAAAAGGAGATAAAAAGCGTCTGTAGCAAATCAACTTTGAAATACTTTCGTTTCTTGAAAATGCCCTCCCTAAATTTTGTGTCTGGCTACGGACCTAAGCAGTCGGTGGCAATGTCTATTTGTAAATCTTCATCCGCGTAATTCTCTCTGGGCTTTGTCGAATTAAAGCGTCTAGCAGAACTGAAGAGAGCCGATCATTTTATAGTTCCAAATTCTCGCTTTAAAGGTAACCAGATATTACTGTATTTGTGGTTGTTATTATCAGTTTCATCTAGGTTTCCTACTGCATGTTCTATAATTTTTCCAGAACATTGTCACGTAAAATAAGATTTATATTCTTACAAGTGCCAGTAGTGTGAGGAAATTTATTGAAGGTAAACACAAAACTGTCCTCGTAAAGCTGGAGCTTGCAGCAAAAATGTTTCTTTTCCTTGGCCATAAAAACTTTATTTTATTAGACACAAGCTGAATAAAGATTCTCAATAAATGTATTTAAATGTTGTCACTGTGCGGTACCAAGCATCAATTTACTTATTATTTGCAATTTAGTCAGTAACAACTTCAACTCTTTTGAAAGCCAAATAAAAGCTAGAAATGTCCCACTTATCTTGTGTAAGGCCATGCAAGGGGCGTAACCAAGTTCTTTTGTTTGTAGCATGAAAGCGGAACTGATGAAATAAAATTCACATTTTTGAAATATGTTCACAAGACATTGCTCTTATCTAACATCGGGGTACAAAACAAACACTCACGAAAAGCATTTTCAAATTTGGTCAAAAGTCTTTTCATTTACATAAGATTTCCATTCCCCACAAGAAACAAGAAATGATATGTGATCGGCGTAGGAAATATAAGTTTGGATGTACAATGATTAAGAAAAATGATCGAGTTCACCATATTATTTCAAGCAAAGTAAGGGGCGTTATCAGTGTTTCGCTTTCCACCATGAAAGAGAAACTGATGAGACTAGTTATCCGCGTGATTGGATTTAGAATATTCATTCCTGACTTTGCATTCTAAACCCTCAAAGATTTCAATTTATATTGTTTTTTCTTTCTCCGCTTATGTTTGATTAATTGAAATTGTGTGCTTGTATTTTCTGTCTTGATCCAACAGGGCAATAATCTTGAAAGTTTTTGCAAACAAAAATAAACACTTTAGATAACTGCTGATTCTCTTGTTATTTATCCAAAAAGTAGAAAAAAGGAACTGGAATTAATAGTCCAGTCAATCTATGAAAATGTAAGAGTGAGCCCACCACTAATTGCAACATAAGGTTTTCCAATGGTCTTAAGGTTATGAAATTATTCCTCTATCATATATTAAAAGTCTTAAGAAATCATCTTTTCGGAAGGTGTTGAAAATCAGGAATCTTTATGTTTAGTTGTCGTGCAAAAAACTCCGGCTTGGAAACGAGGCAACACACAGAAAATCTTAGACAACCCTTGTATTTCGCAATGATTTATTCGAATGTTCAAGTAAAATAATCCCGACTGTTTCCAAAATAATAAACTGAATCGAAATCTAAAATTCTTTAACTATTAAGCTGGTTTTTTTTTGGTTTCGATGAGTGTGCAAATTCTTTCTTGTATCTGAAAAAACCTGGGCACGGTTCCTCAAAACCCGATTAGAGCTAATTCAAGTTTAAGTTTTAGTCCATGTTCATGTTTCCTACTTTCTAAAGCTTGCTTTGGACTGGAATTTTAGATTTAACATGTCTCTCTATTGGTAAAACAGAACAGATCTTTGAAAGCATGACAAAGCTCTAGTTTTGAAAAAGTTGCTCTGTGAATTTTGTTCTAATCCAGGATTAAGATAATCGTAGTTTGGTGGAACTGGCCCCTGATATTAAAATTTTAACTTCAAAGTGTATTTATCCATTAAACTTGAACTTGAACTTTATTTAATCACGAAATTCTACCAATTAGAATTGGTTTTCATCAAAGCCGTGTAAAATTTTACAATAATAATAATCTCGTTCAATGCTAAAAACCATACGTATTTACAATAAAACTTTTTTTCAAACAATTACTTATAAATATAATGATGGAGGGGATAGGACTTCAGTTTCTGTTTAAATTCGGTTAAAGTTTCGGAATTACAAATACTATTTGGCAATGAGTTCCAAACAAACGCCCCAATGTATCCGAAACTTTTCTTTAAGCAATCAGAGTTCGGTTTGGGGAAAGATAGATTAATATCAGCATTTCTTGGGTTGTAAGGAACCAAGGATTTTTGTTTGTTGAACTGCTCTTGTAGATAATCTGGAGCGTTCTCGTTCATAACTTTACACATCAAAATTAGTTTGTGTTTTAATCGCCTGGTTGCAAGATTGTCCCGAGTCTTTCTAGTATTGCTACAGCAGGGACCGCGTAGCTGGGGGGCCCGGGGGGCACGTGTCCCCCCCCCATCCCAATAATTTTGCCGCATCTGCCCTGAAAAAGGGCCTTTTCAGATTTATTTTTATAAAAAAGAATTTAAATAAACGATTTTGAATTTTAGATGCATTTATAGCGATTCTAGAAGCTCTAATTTTCAAAAATTTCTGGGGGAGCATGCCCCTGGAACCCCCTAGGAAGCTCGCGCTTACGGCGCTCGCTGTTCGTGCCTTTGGCACTCGTGGTGGTGCCCCCCCAATATAGAACTGGCTCCGTGGTCCCTGACTGGCCTGTAATTGGAAACAATCATGGTTTATACAAAATATACTGGTCTGCGGGGAATTGAACCAGACTGTTGTTCCAGACTAACTGCATGCAATCCTTATTTCTAGCAGTCAGAAACTGCATTATTAATTCAAGGGATAACTCGAAAAAATATTTCACTTTATTGCTTGCAGACACAAATTCTATATTTACACATGTACCTTCTAGGATTGAAAAAATGTTGAGAAGAAAGGTAAAATGGGGGAGGGGAACAGTCCTGCAGCTCTATGAACTATAAATAGGCTTATGACATTTGCTGACGGCAGACCCAAACTCAAACTAATCCCTAACCCTAATCAAAACCCCAACCTCAACCAATTTAGGGCTAGGATTATCACTTAGGGTTTGGTTTACTTTATTTTTTTAAGGTTTGGGTCTGTGGTCTGCAAATGTTATACTGTTGTACACAGACTATAAATCGGCTCACCTCCATTTAAGTATGCAAGATTGTATTCAAGTGGTATAGCACTGCCAGAAGGAATCTCAAGCGCTCCCTCACAGACACCCAGTTTAGCCCTGTGTTTCTCATAATCCCCGTCTTGGCACTCTGTTGCATTTGAAAACATGATTTGGGGTGTCATACCTGCTGGTAAAATTAATCTTATCCCTAAGTCGTCATTTCTTGGGTCTTTCGCCATCACTACAGCTTCTTCACAAGTATTTTTGTCCAGTTTCACCTCACAAGAAGCATCGGAAAAGACTACCCATGGGACAAGATTTGAAATCTCAGACATATCAACTTTGGAACGAAGCTTGTACATTTTCATCTGCTTAAGAAGCTGCGATGAGAGATTTTTATCGTGCTCAACAGCAAACGAAGGGATCCCAGACTCACTTTTTAGTTTAAAAAAGATAGTGTCAAACAGTGCACGGCCTTGGACATTTAAAAACATTGAGTACATCGATTTTACGTTGCTGTCTTGATGAAAAAGTTCAACATTGTTCGTTACGAGACCCTGAAGAAACTTAACTGCATCATTTCCTGAAACTTTTATCAAACCTCGTTCTTTCAACTGCGAGTATTTAATTTCGTTAGCCTTCTTATCCGAGAGAGGACGACATTGTTGGTAACGAATTTTAGAATAATGTCTAGAAATTGTACGCCTCAGCCAAAACCATCTCGCAAGAGCTGCCATTTTTTTTTTATCTCGACCCAGTGATTTCTTTTAAACATCGCAAAGAAAAGGGGCTGGCACGAGTTTTCAAAACACGTACTCTCACGTGCTTGT
>JAOBAY020116431.1:0-16551 GCA_025331085.2 Zoanthus sociatus | reverse complement strand
AAAAATAAATTAATAAATTAATGAATATTGAACAAAAAACCACCCCGCAAAAAAAAAAAAAACCCACAAAAAAAAAAAAAAAAAAAAAAAAAAAAAAAAATTCCGAACGAAATAATAAAACCAAAGAAGAACAAAAACTAAAGTGCGTACGCGTGCTATATAAACAGCGAACACCAGCTGAAACACTACAGGTAATCATCTTTTTCTCGTGACACGATTCTGGCTGTAAAAGAAGTCGCTATCGTTGAGGCCCTCTGGTTTCAGCGTATGTAATCTATATGCCCACTCTCCCTCCTTTACAACCAGATTCTCGTAAGTATGAACTTTATCTATAATCTGGACGCTAACATCCTGTAGTCCATGATGTCCAGGACCATGAAAATGCTTATAGATAAAGTCATCGCTATCTCTATCAGTATAAGATTTACGGGAATGAGCTCTTAGCCGACTTTTGTGGTTATTAAATCTAAGCCTAAATTTAGTGCTGGTAGATCCAACATACTGCAGTCCGCAGACTTTACAAGTGATAAGATACACAACGTTAATAGAATTACAATCCAATCGATAATTTATAGTATAGCTTCTCTTAGTAGTATGGCTCGTGAAACTACTACTGGGAACAATGTAGTTGCAAACATCGCATCTGCTACTTTTACAGTGCACATTACCTATATTTTTCCGATTGTTGTTATATGGTGGCCGTAGTTTCGCACGAACCAAATAGTCTTGTAGATTCTTTGGCCGGCGGAACGCCATCATAGGCACATTAGGTACTGCTTGACTGCACCTGTCAGACAGTTGAAGGATAGGATGCAACTCCCTCAAGAATCCCCCTATATTAGGCAAATTCGGGTGATACGTAACAATGAATGGTACCCTATCAATAGGGGGTTGAGTGTTCCGTTTGATAAGTTTATCTCGATCCATACACCTAACTTTCTGGATCTGATCGCAGACAAATTTCTTTTGGTATCCTCTATCTACCAAGAAATGGGTCAGTTCTTTAGCCCTTTTATCGAACAAAGCCGGTGTAGAACAAATTCGCTTTAACCTAAGGGCCTGAGAATACGGAATACTACGTTTACAACCCCTAGGATGACAGGACGTGTGATAAAGGTACTGATGCTTGTCAGTAGGTTTCGTGTATAAATCAGTTTCTATTACGCCACCCTTGTTGATAACCTGGACATCTAAATAGTTAATGCTATCTCGTGACCAATCAAAAGTGAACTTAATGGTCTCATGAAAGTGATTGATAATTTCCAGGAATTCTAACAGCTTTTCTTCCCCCTCCGTCCATACCATGAATACATCATCAATATACCTTAACCAAATAAATGGCTTAACCGGTGCCCAACTTAATAACTCACTTTCTAGATCATGCATAAACAAATTGGCATAAGAGGGTGCCATTCTAGTTCCAATAGCAGTACCTCTTTTCTGCAGGTAATGTTTACCATCAAATACAAAATTGTTATTTTTAAGAACTAACTCCACCAAATCAACGATATCATTTGTGGGAATTTTTGAGTCGCATCTGTTGTCAAGAGCTTTCCTAACTGCTTTAAGACCTTCATCATGGGGGATATGGGGGTAGAGCCCCACAACATCAATGGTAACTAAAATCGTTCTATCCGGAAATGTACCCATATCCTTCAGTTTACTCAAAAAATGGTTGGTGTCCTTCACAAAGGAAGGAATCTGCGAAACCAATGGTTTCAGTTGACTATCTACAAATGCAGAGATCTTTTCGGTGGGAGTACTGCAACCAGATATAACAGGCCGCCCAGGACAATTTTTCTTATGTATTTTAGGTAAGAGATAAAAGCGTCCAGCCTTCGCATCGTTGTTTACCAATAAATATTCAAGAGTAGATAGACTAATGTACCCATCATTATATAATTTTTCAACTCTTTCATTAACTATTTTAATCATATCTACGGTCGGATCATAACTTAAGGGACTATAAACCTCATCGTCATTCAACTGCCTCATAGCTTCAGCTACATACTTACCCCTATCCATAATTACCACCGCTGAGCCTTTATCTGCCTGTTTTATAATTATGTCATTGTAAGATCTTAAATTTTCCAATGCCTTCTGTTCGTCCCTGCTGATATTTCTATGACATCGGGCCTTAAGACTACTAGAAAATATCTTTTTTTCAAGCATACTGATATACGTTTCTAGTATGAGGTCTCTATTTCTTTCTGGGCACCAGGTAGACTTATTACTAAAGGCAGGATAGCTCGAAAAAACACCACCAACATTATCTTTTTTAAAAAAATATTCCTTTAAACGCAAACGTCTAACATAATCTGAAATATCTTTTCTAAGTGCAAAAATATCAATATCCCTAGGAGTGGGGCAAAAAGATAGACCCTTAGATAATAAAGACGTTTCAGCTGGTGTTAATATTCTATTAGATAAATTAACTACTATTTGTAAACCATCACTAAAAACACGTTCGTTATTACTATATTGTCCCATTCCATAATGTTCAAATACCGGAGTCTCATCCCCAATCCTTTGATCGGTTGTAATGACGTTCTCCGTCGGGTCATTCGGAGAAGCCACTCCAGAAAGAGAATCACTTTTATTCAGATTTGGAGAAGCGTCGTTATTATCTGGTCCCTCGACCAATTCTACTAACAACTGAGCCAGTTGATCCACGGAGAAGGTGCTCTCAATATCACAAGGTTGCTTTTCTTTTTCGATCATCAGTTCACGTGAATCAACAGATAAAGAGCTGAAACCACTGAGACTCTCTTCTACGCCTAGCTCTTCTTCGTTCTTTATACAGGGGCGTTTGTGTTCATCATGTAAACTTTTAGTTGTTTTTTAAATAATTTGTTTTATAATTATTTGTTATATAATTATATTACACCTATATATATATATGTATAGGTACTATCTTCTGAAAAGCTTGCAAAGTTTCGCCTTTCGACATAAAAAACCCAAATTGTTTAGAAATATTATTTTTGCATACACATTCTAAAACTACATTTATCTGGTTTCAAATTCACCAAAAAAACAACGGGACAGCTTTCAAAAATTGCGCACGATCGAAAATTTTTCAAAGTATATGCAAACTGTGTTATGTAACCTTAAATACATCTGTTTACTTGCGAATTTGGCAAAATTTACAAATACGATATTGAAACAACAACTAAATTATGTGCCGTTCTGAAAGAAAGTCCAAGGAAACGCTATGAATGCGTCTAGTTATATATATCAGACTGTGCCGTAGTGTTGATAACCGTATAAATACAAAAATATCCAAAGAAGCGAGATAATTATAAAACAAATTATTTAAAAAACAACTAAAAGTTTACACAACCCAAACTTTTGTTAAAAACGGATACAAAGCAACTACTTCGATCCATACATTGCACATGTATCCAAATAGAAAATACATGGCATCTGGCATCATGGCTGCCAAACGAAGCATATTTCTTCTACTTCTATCATGCGATTGTATACTGGCCTCTGAGCGACTGGTCAAACACGATATCCTATTTTTCGGGTAACAATGATGTGGCGCAATCTGGTAGAGACATATTAAATCGAATGTATCCTAAGGGTGCTCAAGGAGTGAGCCGAACTCCCTCAGCTTCTTACGACAAACACAAGTGGCTAAAACCGCCCCCTGGTTAGCCTAATTGGTAAGGTGCCAGTCTATCGTGCGGGAGGCTCGGGTTCGTTTCCTGGCCGGACCAACACTCAGGGTCTTAAAACTAGAAATAATCAAAGATTAATGAAGTGCGTTCGAAATGGTGGGTCAGTTGGTTCACTAGCCAATGAATAACATGACTCAGTTCATTTAGCTCGTATTTGCAACCACAAGCCGTAAAGTCAGTTGTTTTGCAGACTCGGCAGTTAATACGGCAAGAAATAATTTATTCGTCTTTGATGCAACACGGCAGATCAATGAAGTAATCGTTGTGTGCGATTTAGCTTGAAAAACTGTCTTTGTATGTGCTCCAACTGCGGCACACACTTTGCTCAGGCTTTAATAAAAAGGTTCCAAGAGCTTTGAAACCATCATTGTATTTAAAAGAGTGAAAACTCGAAACTTACCTGCACGAGCAAAATAAAAACTGCCAAAAACAAAAATAAAACCCCCAAGGCATTACTGGACATTCGCGTGCATGTCGAAATCGAGGCAAATGCCATATACACGAAAACGAGACAAATCAGTACACAAAAAAATCTCAAAAAAAAGCATAGCATCCAGCCGTGATGTCACGATTAGAAAGCGTTCTCCTTCGTCGAACGCAATAATTGAGGAGAAAGTGCTGCCTTTGCTCTAACTTCTGAAAACGGTTAGACTTCCGCGTCTTCTTGGATAAGGACGTTAAACCGTAGGTCCAGTCTCTTAACACTATTGAGGGATTTAAAAGAACCCACACATTTGTCGAAAAGAGCAGGGTAGTGATCCCAGTGTTGTGGTCTGTCTTCAACATTAGTACTGAGGGCATTTACGGTTATTAATATATGTGAGCCACTGTTGCCGACTATCTAAGACCCTCAACTGCTGAAAACTGTACCCATATGAAAAATGCGCTATATAAATGTTAAAATTGTTATTATTATTATTATTATTATTATTATTATTATTATTATTATTATTAAATCACGAATGAATAAGAATTGACAGTGTTTCTCAGTGACTTCTAATCGATTAGATGAGCAGTGTTATGATTGGATAAAATGACTTTCTATTGTTACACTTTTCCCCCACCACAACTATTCCAATGCTCATGGATTCTCCACTCGCAAAAAAAGGATGCCATTGAGCATTCTCTGATTAACTGAGTCTTAATTTCAAGCTTAACATCACTTAACTGTGACCTTCATTAGGAGTAAAAAAATGACAAGTTACAGATTGCAGAGCTAAATATATAGTCAAATATTAATAAATTAGAATAGAAGATATTAACTCCGAGGTTGAGATGGTTTGGCCATGTAAAACGTAGGGATTACAACAGTGCCTGCCGTTTAAGGCGAGCGATCGCTCTCGCTCACCATCGCTCGCGCAAAATCATTCTTAGAAGAGCGATAAATGGATTATCTGCTCACGAAAAATCGCTCGCCTCGTCAAAGAATAAAAAGCATGTGTTCCATTTGTAGTTCATCTTTTCAGAACTGAAAAATTTCTCATTCAAATCAGCTTCGTAAAGAACGTTAAACAATACGCATGATAAGATACCCTACGTTTAAGATAACTCAACGAATAAAAAGTTTAAACGTTGATAAACTTTAACGAGGCCTAAAAAGGTCTAGCCGGCTGTCCACGGCTGCTAACATTCTGGCTCACTAATATTTTATGGAAGATTTAAGGTTAAGCCCACTACGAACGTGGCCATAGTGCCCTTTAATTTTTGGTGGCTTCAAGTTAGCTACAAGCACTTTTGTGCTATCTATACTTGACATTTATCACTATAGCCAAAACCATTGCGCTTATTTTGTATTTTTCTATAAAAATTCAAAATAAATCAATGAATATTGATTTCCTAGCAGAAGTACAAATGTGTTACAGATCAGGACGCTTGCATAACCAATTTAACTATCGACAAATGTCTGCTAGAATAAACACTTACAAGAACTCTTTTTTTGTTAGAACCATTCCATTATGGAATAAATTACCAGCGTGTGTCGTTAACGCACCAAATGTACTGAGTTTTAAAGAGCAGGCTACGTGTTATATTGTGTCTATGTAGATTATTAACAGTCATGAGTACTGCTTTTAAATTATCAACTTGTAATAACTGTACCGCTAGTGCTGGGATTAGCTATGCTATGTAAGCACGAGAGAAAACTGAAAACTGAAACTGATAAATAAGGATGCTTGATAGCTCTAAAACCACAGGGCTAAAAACCGTGAATAGATTTCCAAAAGAAACTCTTGGTGTGCTTTGTTTGGCTTAATAGCCATCACAGTATGTAGCTGTTGTGTGACCAGCTAAATTACCACACAGCATCCACGCCAATCGAACGTAACCTTAAAAAAACGCAACCATACACATAGAGAATTTGAACTGTAAAAGCCATTGAGACTTTCTGTATTTTCGATTGTCATCATCTACTTGGTTAAAACTATTTAAAATAGGTAAAATTTGTTCTGTTTTATATATTAAAACTAAACGTATTTTCCATCTATAGCAAAAACGCATTATGGGTTACCTTTTCGTTGACATTAAATTTGCTGGTAGAAAGCAGAAGAGTAAGCAAATCAGTGAAACCCCTGCGAGCCGCAACATGTAAACATGTCATTCCATTTTCATCCTAAAAGTAAAGGTATTGTTTCACTAATAATAATAATAATAATAATAATAATTTAATAATAATAATAATCAATAAAAACAACAATTCCATTATGTTGCCACTATCCAGAGACCTGCAGGCGCAATTTTTCTAGAGGGTGCCAGAAGCATGCTTCTAGAATCACTAGAAATGCATTTAAAAATCATAATCGTAAGAAAATGGTCGTCAATTTATATACGAAGAAGTGCGATATAAAAATCAGAAGCTCAACTCTTTCATGCTGAATTAGTCAATATTTGTTGGGACGTTTTAAGAGCAAAGAAGGAAAATTATTGGGGGAGGGGTCACATGCACACTCTCCCCCCCCCCCTCCTTCAGCTCCACGATCTCGTACTGATAAGGACTGTCATCAGTAACTGTCGATTCGATTAACTGTATGCAACACAAGCAGAAGAATATTCAACACAACAGGCTTTGACTCAGGAATGGAATTGAAAGCATTTAAGAAACCTTACTCACAGTAAAGAAAGCAATAAAAAACTAAAACGCTAAACAGGAAATTGAGGTGTTTGAAATGTTGTATAAAAGCCCGTTTAAATGGATCAAACATGTTGGTCAAACATTCTGCTGAGCGTCGTATTTTTAACTCTCTTCTCAGAGTTTGGAAATGTGATGAAACACTGTCTCAAGTGTTTGATATATTACATCAAACATGTTAGACAGTGTTGGACGATGTTTGACTTTGTCCAAACTTTTTATCGCCCAACATTTTCATTCGCATGATCAAAAATACGCCTAATTTCGTTCCTGGTACTGGCATCCAACACTGTGCTGGACTCATTTCAACACTCCAGCATCCAACACAATCCAACACTGATCAAACATCGTCCAACACCATCAAAACATGTTGGATAATGTTTCACCAACATGTTTGATCCATTTGAACGAGCCTTTCGACGATAGGCTAGGAAAGACAATGAAATCAGCAGGGAATGCTAAACAAAAGAGAGAGAATAGCGATTAATTAATTACGAAGCTTTTGTTGTCTCAGTACTGACCAATCCCACAGCTTCTTGATTTGGATTGATAATGCAGAACAACAAATTAAGGACTTAATTACAATTGGTTTACTGAGAATTTTTTTTTTAAAAAAAAAAGAAGTGGAATATGTCTTTAGTAATAGCGTCCTGGTTGGCGTAATTACCAATCACTACTTTCCAACCACAAAGTCCTGGGTTCGACCCCCTGGCTCTGCCGATATTAGCTTCTTTGTGTGACTTTCTTTTCCATCAAATCTGACTCATGTTCCATCCTTACAAGGTCCGTAAACTGAGTACCAGAATCTACTGGGAGCAAACCTGCGATGGATTAGTGTCCTGTATTGGGGAAGTCAGACTCTCAGCTGCTTAATTCTACAGAAACCGGTGATTAAATAAACATTATGCCTCAATCATGGAAAATATACTGTAATAACTTAAACAAAGGCTACTACAAAGCATAAGAGTTACCTTGATTGAGAGATCAGCATCGTTATCGATAAGGTATTCAACTACTGCCATTCTGTTGTATTCAACAGCATCAAACTAAAAGGATTTAATGAAATGAAAAATAAATAGCTAGTAATAATAGCAATAAAAATAGTACAACATAATTATGGGAAATAAACCAAATTTTATTACTGTAAGTCCAACATTCTGCTATATTTTAAATGTAAGGTAACATGTTTAATATTTGAACTGTAAATTTATCTCTTAAACTAAATTTAGAACTGGTCATCATTAAGCAGAAATGATATTTTGCAGCCCTGCCTTGCTGTAACTACAAAAATATCATGTCTACTCCTACGCTCTTGGCAATAATGCCCCCCCCTCCCTCACCGTCAAGAACTAAATGAACCCTGCAGCAAAATAAGAAACTACAATGAAAAATAGGTGGCTCCCTCCCTATAACAATATAATTTCTTATGACCCCCCCCCCCCCCTCCCCACTCGCTTTTTGGTTAAAAATTATGTGACCGACTCACTGATTTCATTTCCCCAACCCTGCTAAATTATGACAAGTCTGTTACTAAAATAAAATCATTTATACATTCTTGGTATTACTTACCAGTGGAGTCCTCTTTTCGTTGTCCCTTACATTGAAATCACCGTTTACCTGAAAACACAATAAACAGTAACCATTTAAAGGAGCTGTTAAATCTTTGAGCAGATTAATGTGATGTTATGTTGGAGATCACAATGGTAACTATGATGTTGATTATCATTTAGACTATACTAATTATGATGATTATGATGGTGATTATGATGATTATGATAATTATGAAGGTGATAATGACACTTAAATTAGAATGGTAACTGTTATAGTAATGATTACAGTGTATGATAAATAACAACTATCCCCCAAAGGGGAGGTGAATATTAGTGGTAGATATATACTTGTGATGCGAGGCATCGAGGTATACATTTAGTATTTACCAAAAATGAGATAAAAATGCACTTTATTTCCCAAAAATAAAAAAAAACAATACAGTGTAAACGTTTTTTTTTCTATTTTTAGCACGTGCACTTCCTGTCATTTTGACTTCCACTTCAAAATTGGATATCACGATTTACGAGAGCCAATCAGAGTGCACGAAAATGGATATTGGTTGCTGGGTAAATACTACCATGATTATGATAATTGTAACGATTATGATTATGATGACTGTAATGGTAATTATAATGATGATGGTGATTATGACGTTTTGGTTATAATGGTAACTTCGAAACTATGATGGTGATGAATATAGTGATAGTGATAATTGTAACGAGTATGATTACGTTTATGATGATGATGATGATTGTAATGGTGTTTATGACAATTGTGATTATGATAAAGATTATGATAATGGTGACGATTATGATTATTTAATGCTGGTAATGATGATTGTAATGGTGATTGATAGCTATGATGGTGATTATGATGATGATGGTGATGATGATTGTTATGGTGTTGATGGCTATGGTAATTATGATGGTGATTATGACGTTTTTATTTAAATGGTAACTATGATAATGATCATGATGATTATGACGAAAACCCTGGGTTGACTCTTGCAATCACAACAATGGCCAGGATCCCTTGCGCACCACGCGGCTGACGTTAACTAGATACAAAATGGTCGTTCTTTACTGTTTTTCTTAAAGAGAGAATGGTTGGTTTTTCTCCTGGTTGTCTTTATGGTCAACAAATACCAAGAATAAAATGTGCCGTTTAAAACATTCAAGAGTTCAAACCAAGAACTGACTTAGGTATTTACTTTGATTGGCTGAAAGGTAACAAAACTATATACCTTAGAAATAATGACAACACAACATAATGGAAGATGAATGCTGCAAGGTTGTTTGCGAGCAACCCAACATTTGCATAGTTTTTTGTTGCCCTTGGCAATGAAAACAAAAAAAGTGACAAAGAACGCTACAAATCAAACATATTTTGATTTTTGTGTTCCCTTTGTTTTTAGTTGTTTTGAAGGCTGTTGAACTTTAAAAGATTTCGTGCTATCTTTCTTTTCCAGGTTGCATTATGTAGTCATTCCAAGACGTTCTCAGGCACAAGAAAAGAAAAAAGCCAGTATTTAACTTCGAAATTCAAAATTAAAGTTTTTGTGCTTTTATCAAAATAAAACTATAAGATTTTTTCTCTAGAGCACACAAGTATTACTGCATGACAGTTGTTTAATTTTGTGTGAACAAACAAATATGGCAATCAGTTTATCTTGTATGCAAACAAACTAAAGGTGATTCTGCTTTCATATTTCAGTTTGTTTATTGTTTATATTCCGGAATTTGGGAGCCCATGATGCGTAGCATCTGTCATAGGCGTAGCCTGGACATCCCTCTTTAGACAAGGGATGTCCTCATCCTTTAAACAAGATCCAAAGCTAAAATGCTATTGCATATCATTAAGTTTTATTATAACTTATTTTGACAGTAAGTAAGTATAACGAAGATATAAATGATCCGTTGCGATTGTTTAAAGGATTCAAGCAAGGAAAAACGAGAGACAGGATTTGAACTCTTGACTCTGCACTTAGTTGCCATGGTTTCATAGGTTTTGGACATTTTTCAAACTTTGAAACTGTTGATTTTTTTACTTCCTAAGTATCTATTTTTAAAATATTTCATTGTTTTCATCATTAGACGTTCTCCTTTTGATATTACCTACCAAGCGTCTGAATGCCTTAAGAATGCCAACGTGGCCTGCAGCAGCAGCAGCATGCATTGCAGTTTTTCCTTTTTCACCTGGAAGCTGCTCATTGGGATTACAACCTTCAGCTGTAGAAAAAAGTTAAATTAAGCGTTTGAGCAGATACCATACTTAATCAGGCAAGTTAGAAACATTAGTCATTACAAGCATTTCTAGCACCGTTTATTTCTATTAAAATTTGTGCGACCAGTGTTCATAATTAAAACTGTATCCAGTTAATGTTAAATTCCCGAATTTAATGACACACGGACTGTGTTACACAGTCACTTTTAAAAATGCCAAGGCATACGTTTCAAACACGCACTGGTCGATTAACAGTATCGCAGAGACATTCTGAAATAAATTTCTCTACTAATTTAAGCAATAAATCGCGATTTGTACTCACCAAGAAGGGCGATAACTAAGTTTAAGAATGAAATACTCACCAAAAGGGGCAATAACTAGGTTTAAAGATGAAATACTCACCAAGAGGGGCGATAACTAAGTTTAACAATAAAATACTCACCAAAATGGGCAATAACTAAGTTTAAGAATGAAATACTCACCAAGAGGGGCGATAAATAAGTTTAAAAGGTGAAATACTCACCAAGAGGGGCAAAAAATAAAAGTTTAAAGAAGAAATACTCACCAAGAGGAGGGGCAACTAAGTTTAAGGATAAAATACTCACCAAGAAGGGCGATAACTTTGCCAATATTGCGATTCTTAGTGTGGGTATACAGATTTTTTGGTGTAGTTCTCAGCTTCTTGAAAGGTCTAAAGAAACAACAATATTTAGCTCTCGAAATCACTCTAACTTCCTCTCCTACACGGAAGTAGCTTATACAAAAGAAAACTATGCCATTTATAAAAAACAATGCAATTAAAACTACTGTTTTAATACGAGTTTGAAAAGGATGAGTTTAATCACAGGTGATAGGAACGTGAGATTGAAATTTATGAAAAAAGTCATTCTTACCTCATCTGTTGACCATTGTCTTCCTTTAAATACAACGCTTTAATCTGTTTTACCCCAAAACCACCACAAATTAACTAAAAAATTGAGTAAAAACCCAGAGATCTCCCCCTGAAGTCATTTAATGTTTGTTTCAAATGACAGTTAGACTTGGCTCCAGCTCCTTCTCAATTTCAAGAAAATTGATCGCCCGTGGTTTAATTTCACAGTTTACTTTTGAAGTGAACTGAACTTAACTGAACTGAACTTTATTGATAGTAATATAGATACATAGTTACAAAATTGCTTGTCCCCGCTACTAGTAAAATGACTAATCGAGGCGGGGGCAAGGGTTACACACTTACTACAATAGAGAAATAAAATACCACTATTAACTAATTAATTAACCAATAAAGCTTTCGGACGTTAATAGAAATAATTTTAATAACTCATTAAAATTGGACGTTTAGAAATAATTTTAATAACTCATTTCTGAAGGATAACCAAACGCCTAAGGTTTGACTGATATGTCGAGCCCCAGACAATCGCACAGTAACATAAATATGGATAAACTAAGCTATGGTAGAGAGTGCATAATGGAGTTCATTATGCACTCTCTAATTCGATTTGTTCTATCAATGGCTAATTCGATTCATTTTATCAATCACTTTACAAAAAGAGATTGCCGTTTTTAAAAATGAAACATTTCAATATGCAAAACAAAATATTATGATAAAAGTTTGTATATTCATATGATTTTTACACGCAAAGCACACGCTAAGATATTTTAGTTAATATTTACTTCCAAATAGTACAATAAGAGCACCAGTTCTTAGCAGTTGCACATCGTCATGCTTTTGTCTTACTCATTGGCACTTAGCAATAGCTATTAGTAGTTTATTTTATAGCCTTTTAAAACAAGAAGTTTTATTTATAAAATCATTTTCTCTTTTTACCAGGGAAGCACAGTTAACATGAATATAATGGGTCCTATCTACAAGTTTTTTCACAACTACTCTCCTAAAGGTTATGTAACTCTTGGTCGGACCCTGTTTGTAGGTGAGTTTTAAGATTAAAAAATCGATCAATCTGCTATTTTAACAAGTTACTGTTTTAGTTTATTATAATTTTTTGTGTAGCTGATGGTTTGGCATTATTTATTTTGTTTGTGAATTCCAGTTTTTCGGTTGTCATCCTTTTGTTTCTTCCCTTTTGTTACACTTCTGAAGTATGTACAGTGTCCAGAACCCTCTATTTAATATACTGCTAAGGCCACTTAAAAAATATTCCCGGTTTATCATCAAAATGTTCTCAAAATTCAGTGAGGGAAGGCGCCTTTTTTTTTTTAAGGGTTATTGCTTTTGAGGACTGCTGAGTTGGTTCAGGAATAAATCTGCAGCACCATATTACCAAAATAAGTTGGACAAAGTGACATTTCTAAGATGGAGTGTGAATGGCTAAAAGAGTGTGACACAAATGCATAGAAAAGGGAATAAAGTGTCGTGATATTTTGCGGGCCGAATGGTTTGACACTCTATTAATTGTTTTGCAACGTAGAAAATGTTTCTGGCATTTTTTGTCATATATTTTTTATTAGAAAAATTTTAAAAAAAGTCAATGTGCTGGCAAAAATCAGTGCGTGCGCTGATGATAAACCGGGATTTTTTTTTAAGTGGCCTAAGGGATCAAGAAAATGCATATTTTGTTGTATTCAGGATTTGTTAAATCGAGGTTCTTCCCCTTAATGTAATTTTAGCAGGGCTGAAAAATTACCTTTGTTACATTGAAGACTTTGTTAGATGGAGGTTCTTTAAATCGAGGTTTTATTCTATTGTTATCTCTGTGCACAAAATGAAGGATGAGATCATGCAAAGGGGTTAAAATGTCACTCTTCACTGATCTAGTTGTTAGCACGGCTTTTAAGACTGGGACGAGCATCTTTACTTTTATATGCATTGATCTGTTTTCTTCATTGCATCAATGCATTGTTTGTAAATTTTCAGCTTGTTTTTATTATCTTGTAAATAGAGTTTATTGAAGATTTTTTGATAGTATTGAAAAGCGCTTTGGGCAAATAGTGAATATAGCGCTATATAAATAAAAGTATTATTGTTATATTGCAGTGTTATTCTTCATTTCTTTTTTTCTCATTTTCACTGCCCTTGGCAAGTCAGGTTGTCTAGTTGTCAGGTTGTCAGATACATCTACTAATGTATGCGCCGTGGTGGCAGCACTATTTTAGCTCTCTTCACTTTTATTAATTTGTCGTATAAAAAATGTTTTCTGAAGTCAATTGTCGACTGATAAAGCTTGTTAAGGGTTTCATCAAACCGAAATGGCCACGATACCGAGGATCTAGAGCAGGCTGTGCTGTTCGTGAGCGAAATTTACAACGCCGATGCCGAATTGAAGTTATTCAGCGCCGTTCATTTGATCAAAATTTCACTGTACAGAGACAAAAGCGACGCTGTAACCTGGCTAATTGTGTTCAGATTAACGTAGAATCGCCAGCTAAAAGAAAGGGTTCCCCATCGGCCTTCGTACCGTCGTTATATCTTTCCAATGTTATGTCTCTCGCCCCGAAGATCGATGAAATTCGCCAGTTTGCAAGTGATGGCAAGATGGACCTGATTTGCATAACAGAGACTTGGCTTAAAAACCATATTCACGATAATATTATCGCTATCGAAGGCTATAATCTCATACGGAAAGACAGAGTTGGTATTGACCACGGTGGTATTTGTACGTATGTTAAAAATAACATCAATTTCACCGTTTTAGAAGACCTGCAAGATCAAAATTATGAAGTTCTTTGGATAAAGTTACGGCCCACGCGACTCCCAAGGGGATATAGTTTTATTGTTGTCGGAAATGTTTACCATCCACCAAGTGCTAATAACCAGGATTTACTGCAATATCTTCACTCATGCCTTTCGTCAATTGAATCGCGTTTTTTTAATTGTGGAATTCTGCTTGTCGGTGACTTTAACCAGTTAAACACCTCTCGACTGAGAAATAACTTCTCCCTCAAGCAAATTGTGAAATTCCCTACTCGTGGCCTCAGAACCCTGGATTTAGTTTTGACAAACCTGAATACGTTTTACAAAGATCCTATTCAACGACCTTCCCATGGCTTATCAGATCACTTGTCGGTGGAAGTACAACCTAGAGACAGATCTCACCTTCCAAAACAGCGCCGCACTATTAAATCAAGAAATCTGAGACCAAGTAACCGTCTTGCTATGCGTACATATCTCCAGAATGTTGATGTTAATGCTCAAATTGGTTCAGTTCACACCTGCGCCGAAAAAGTTTCAGTTCTTGAATTAATTGTTCAAGTGGGGATGGATTTTGTAATGCCTTTGCGATCTAAGACCATATACTCTGGTGAGCCACCTTGGATAAATTCAAAATTGAAAGATCTTATTAAACGCCGCCAACGTGCTCTCGCCCAAGGAAATCTGCCATTGTTTCGTCTCCTGAGGAATCGCGTTAATCGCGAACGCAAGGTTTGTAGAACGAGATACTATGACACCAAAGTAGCTTATCTAAAAGATTGTAAACCATCATTATGGTGGCGTGAAGTGAAGAAACTCAGCGGTTTATCATCATCTAGCAAAAGTGATCTTATAAATCTCGTTCAACACCTTGAAGAAACTTCCGATGGAGTAGATTTAGCTAAAACGATCAACCAGGCATTTTTATCATCAATGAGCATCTTCGATCCCCTGTCAAGTGACTATGAACCTCAGCAAAATGATATACATGCTGTACCATACCAGGTCTCACGCGACAGTGTTTTTGTTAAGCTCTCCTCTCTTAATTCAAGGAAAGCCACCGGCCCCGACGGCATACCTGCTTGGCTTATTAAAGAGAACGCAGATTTGTTGGCGGATCCCATATCTGACATCATTAACTGTTCCTTTAGCGAGTGTCGTTTGCCCCCAGTATGGAAAACAGCGGATATAGTACCTATCCCTAAGCAAAAACCGGTCAAAGAGGTTAATAAAGATCTTCGACCAATTTCATTAACACCGGTGTTGGCTAAAGTTGCAGAGGAATTTGTGGTTGAGGAGCATGTGCGACCGGCGGTTGTAAAGAAGATTAGGGGGCACCAGTTCGGATGCATCCCGAAGTCTTCAACAACTCAAGCTCTGTTGAGTATGGTGCATTCGTGGACAAAACATACCGACGGAACTGGGGCAACAGTAAGAGTTGTATTATTTGACTACAAGAAAGCTTTTGACTTAATAGACCACCAAATCCTTGTTAGTAAATTAACAGCTCTCGACTTGTCGTATTCCATCCTGTGCTGGATAATAGACTTCCTCAAAAATCGTAAGCAAAGAGTTAAACTTGGACAGGATTGTAAATCCGAATGGGGTGACATCCCAGCAGGAGTCCCTCAAGGGACCAAACTGGGACCATGGCTTTTCATCGTAATGATCGACGATATCGATGTCACAAATGCAGAATTATGGAAATACGTGGATGACACGACAATTTCAGAGTCCGTTGTGAAGAGTCAGGCGAGTAGGATTCAAGAGTCGGTCAATGAAATTGTAATGAAATCGAGCGAGAATAAGTTACAACTAAATGAAAGGAAATGTAAGGAAATGCGAATTTCGTTTGCCAAAACTGCCGCTGATTTCAACCCTATTGTCATCAACGAGAAAGCCATTGAGATGGTGTCAAATGTTAAGTTGCTTGGTTTGAACATTTCGAAGGATTTGAAGTGGAATTGCCATGTAGCTGAGATATCACGAAAGGTCTCTACAAGACTTTATTTTCTCAAGCAATTGAAGAGAGCAGGCGTTGCAACCAAGGAACTTGTAACATTTTACACCACATGTATTCGTCCCATTATGGAGTACGCTTGCCCAGTTTATCATAATTCACTCCCTAATTATCTGTCAGAGGAACTCGAATCCTTACAAAGGCGTGCCATGAGAATTGTCTATCCATTTATTGATTATCATGAGGCATTAGAACTTGCAAAGCTAGATACAGCGAGCAAACGTAGACACACTCAAACAACTGAAGTTTTTCAGGAAATCAGTGCAAATCCAGGACATAAATTGTATAAATTTTTACCGAAATTGAA
>JAOBAY020116344.1:0-16560 GCA_025331085.2 Zoanthus sociatus | reverse complement strand
CAACGGCCAGTAACTGAAAGCCAAAGCTCCGTGGGGCTTACAGATGTGTATTCGGGAAATTGGCTACATTATAGGGGAAAAACATTTTTTCCCCTATAATATTTTTAGTATTATCGGGGTAAAATATTCTTTCCCCTATAACATGTCAAGAGTTGAAGCTGCAGCCCAGAGTCTCGTCATGGTCACCTGATTGTCAGCAGGCAGCGGCGTGACAGTGGTATCTCACCCAAAGTAGAACCCAAATGTGCACAGAAATTGGCTGCGATATGCCTATGAAACTGTCCGAGCTCTGTCGCAGCCAAGGGACCCCAGTAAGCAGAAGGCTTCACCTTATACTCCGCCAGGGGCCGGTCAATGTCCAGCCTGCCTCTCCGAGTCGGTGGGGTGCTGCGACTTTTCCACTCGACTTGGGAGAAGAATAGCAATTCCAATGGTTCTAGTAATAATGGTAATACTAATAGGACTGTGTGAAGTCAAGTTCAGTCTGTAATCACACAAGTGATTAACAAAATTGCAGGATTCCAATTACCAATTAATTATAATCATTACAATTTCCAACAAAAAACAGAAAGTGCAACTTGAAAATTATCTTTTAATTGCAGTTTTTCATTTATCAATGGTAAGTAGAATTTCTGAAAAGATGAATATTAGAAAAAAAAGCTTTAACTTGAAAAAGGCCCCTGGCTCAAAAAACTGTCCAATTACAGTTGCTGCAGTTTATGCACCAGTTACATTTGATTAAATTGTAATGATTGTCATTAATCTGTAAATAATCAAGAATTTTATGATTTGTCTTTACAGTGATATACCTAATTCAGATAGTTTCAAAACTAAATCAACCCTATAAGTTGTGCAATACAGTTGCAATGTTCTTACCAAAGCTGTTGAGAGTAGATCAATTGTGGTAGACCAGTCCTTGCTACTCAAAGATGTACAATGATTGTTACGATTACATTTTCACTTTGATAGTAGCAGTAACAATTATATACTATAGAGTTATTTTTGCAGTTATGTAAGAAAGTGTATTTATTTGTTTATAATAGTTAATTATAAAATAATTAATTACTAGTTTATCTTATATCTCATTAATCTAACTAGTACTACATACTTTATTTCATTTGATATTTATTTCAATCACCAAAAGATAATGGGCAACAAATTATGATATAAATAAAACCAGAGAATACTGTAAGCAACACATACATACAATATTTCTTGGAAGCTATATAAATGAAAAAAGTATACAAGAGAAAGTTGAGAAAGATATTTTTTTTTCTAATGTTTTATTTCACAGATCATATAATGCAAAAAAATACTCAGCAATGAACACTGTTGGTGAAATTATCAAGAATGGTGTATGTGCTAGTCAAATTAAGGGAAGTGACTCAGCCAATGACAGAGCAATATCCAGTTGTGAACTTAAAAATTGGCATGTGACTGATGGCCTCAGTGATAAGCATTGTGGCCCAAACTCCAGTAGCAGTGGTAGGAATAATTATGATAAAGGAGGACGAGATACCAGCTGGAGTTTTCATACTCAAAGGGAGTTGAGTGCAGGAACACGAGGAACTGTACCTAGCCATCAGCGTAAAGGTAGTGACAGTGTCTCTAAGGATCTTGGTTTGCTTCAGGAAATCAACAAAGAATCAAGTCCAGTAAGAAAATCTCCAGTAGCAACTAAGTTAGCAGAAGTGACAAGTCCTTCCAGAAAGCATCGCAAATCAGACCAGTCACGATCCAAGTCGTTGGGTGATATTGTCGAACCTTTAAATGCACAACGCCTCCGACCCATACGACAGAAAACAAGGAATGCAGTAGTTAGCATCCTTGAAGAAGGAGAGGTGTGTCTAGAATTCTTTCAACCAAAGAATGGGCAAGATCTGGTAATGGAGGTTTTAAGAATTAGCTCAAATGGCATGAAAATTTCAGTGTACCACCCCAATAGTAAAAAGGGGGTCCTGTTATCCTCGTGGCCCCCACCACAACTGGCTGATACTACTCATCTCTTCTCCACTCTGCCATCAAAGTATTGGAAAAAGTATCAGTATGCCGCTAGATTTGTTCACCTTGTTAGGAAAAAGACTCCCAAGGTAATTCTTAAGAAACAAAGTTCACAAGCATAAACACAGTGAAATGATTATAATAATGTTTTGAATGTTCATGGACAGGGTTTTCATTTAAGTGCCAATGAAGCGAAATGAGATTTTACATTTCTGAACAGATCAATTCAAAAGTACTAAGTACAGAAAGTTTCAAAAAAAGCTGGATAAAATGCCTCCAAGATATAGCTGCCCAAATTTGCAGGTTTTGCAATGACAATTGGCTAGCTCATTATGCATGAATTCAGGTATCAGGTTTCTCAAACGCATACCATCTCTACAATTAATCTTAACTATCTGAAATTTTGCCTGTTTGCCTTTCTTATGATCTTTCAGACAACCAAAAACTCTTTTCGCTTCATAATCACTTTAAGAGACAACAGCTGGCAAATTTTGCTTTCATCTTAATTGACATAATCTATTTTGGTTGCTACAGTAACTCAGATTATGCTTCAAATGAATGGAGAAGTCTCAGCTCCTTTGACAATCATTCCTAATCTTTCATCACCTACATCAGAACTTATTGAACACCCTGATGTACATTAATATTTTTTATTATGTATCAATCCCTTCACTCCTTCACATTCTGCCTATATTTTAAGTGTTCATATTTGTTATAGAATGTTTAATGGCTTTTGTAGTTGTGGTTAACAGTAATTAATGTTAACAGAAAAACACTATGTTGATGTTACAAATCTTAGTCTCATGAAAGCTCGTTACCTGGTAAAAGTTTTGTTTATTGTACTTACTAACATTGCTTTATTTTTATCTTTATTGTCACGTCACAATTATTGCATTTAGTTGATTAAGCACTGCAGTGCATATTAATTTAAATTCACAGTGTCAACAAAGAACTCAACACTGCATGTGTTTGTTCTTTTTTTATTATATCTGTAAGATAAAATGGTTTACATGTTATTAGCACTGCATCAGCCACAAGGGTTCAGCGCTTATGTTGTGGAGGTGTGGTGCTTATCAATGTTTTAATCACACAACTGTGGTTCAGATATACAGACTGAATGGCTTTGTGTTTGGATTAAATAATAATTGTAACATTTAGTTAGAATAGACTTGGGCCAGTAAAATACTACAGCTTTACCTTTCTATGTTTCAAGGTCACCCTGTACTCTAAACATGCTAAGTGTATGCTCATGGAAAACTCACCTCATGCAGACTTTGAAGTGTGTTTTTACAATGGTAAGTACAGTATGAAAAGATGATTTTACTGCACAATTATGAAAAACTAATGCCAGCTGTTATTTTTTGAAAACATTCAGAAGATAAAGTAAAAAACTGGTCTTCTTCCTTCCACCTCCAGCTCCATTGCTCTCCTAAGTATACCATTCTTATTCCAGACCTATATTTTGCATGACCAAACAATCTCAACCTCGTTTTCCTTTTCAAGGTTCTCCACCTGCCATCTTCTTCCCTCTTTGTTAGTAATCCTGTCCTGCCATCTTACTCTTGACATTTATCTCAACATTCTTTGATCACAGCTAGCTAGCAGTTTATTCAATAAACAATTTAACAATGCATAATTTTTTAATAATTATTTACTTAAAGTATTAGACAGTAATTTTAATTTTATCTATAGCCATATAATTAAAGGGTCTAGTACAAAAACGACGTAAGTGATTTTGATGAAGTTCTCAACTCTCACTAGATGATCCCTATTGTCTCTTCCTAAAAATGGCATTAGTGAATTTTGATCGAGTTTTCATCTCTCCCTACATTATCCCTATTATCTCTTCATAACATTTTGGGAGAATTTAGCATTTCATACAAAGCCACTTATGTTGTTTTTGCAATAGACCCTTCAATTGATCAAATATAGGAAATGTTACTGATAATTATTATTAAACTGATAATTATTATTAAAGTATTCAAGATATGAAAAAGTGAAATTTTTGTAGGTGCCAAAGTTCATCAGTCACAGGAATGTACCAGAATCATTGAGCCAGCTGGGGTGTCGTACACACAGGAATCAGTTGGTGGGTTTGAAGGTGTACCACATGAGATGAAACCTTTAATTCAGCATGTGGAAAAGTGCTACCATTACTGCCTCCAGCTTGAAAGGGCCATCGGGATAGAAGAACGAGATAGTGATGGAGGACAGTTTTTTCCAATCATTGTGTGTCGACGACCACTTGCCTCTCGTAGGCTGTCAATGGAGTCTACTTCCAATGCTCAGCAAAAAGGACTTCCAAAAAGGTATCAAAATGTTGTGTTTTCTTAAGAAAATATACATACAAACATATAAACTTTATTTTACCTTGAATTTTAGAGTAGCTTTACTCCAGAGCTAGTATCTTCGAGAAAAAAACAAAACAAATTTTAGATTTAAATTTATAAGTTAACAATTTTCTTCTAAATTCCCTATAATCTGATATTTTTTTAAATTTGTTTGCCTTTTTGGTACCTATAGAACTGATGGAATAATTCTCCAAACAAACATTGATTTTATCCAGTTTAAATTGCCTGACTGAATCAAACTTTAAGTTGTTTAGGGTTGTCAACAAGTTTTAGTTGCCGGAATTGGCAACAGAGTAGGGGAGGTGCCACAAAACACAAAACAGGTCATACTCCGACCCCTGCCTCGATCATTCTTTTCTTGTTTGTCATCAAACTTCCTTCTATTAACAAAATTTAAATCTAGCAAAGCCCTGGTTCACTTTCTTCTGTCGCTGCCGGTCACAACGAGTTTACCAAGTCTCTTTGTGCATGAATTTGCCTTATGACAAATTTGGCAAGTTCACAAAATATCACATAATCTTCAATAATGGATCTGACATGAAAACCAAACATTCTCAATCGTGATGCAGTTGATTTTCATCTTTTCTTAACTAAATGTTTCTAACTAGTACTTCCTTTTAAGTTCATTTTCATGTGTATTAAACTCTGTAGTTCCAATACTCAGACACTTGCTGTCGTGCTGAAAATTGAGCTTCTAGCATTTAGAGTAGCTGGTGTATTTTTCAGAGTAGCCAATGAAATGCACTGGTTGTCTGCTTATTCCTGGTTGTTTGCTCTAAGATATTGTACATGTCTGTTTAATGGCCAGTTTGACTGCCTTGAAAGCTCAATGGGATGATGTCTGTTGCGAAAATAATTTTTGAACAGTTTGTTTCCTTTTTGTTTAACAATACTTAAAATAATTGCATTTCGACTTTTTATATTTCCACATCTTGCATTCTGTTTTTTCATTGCAGAAGTATTCCTATGGAAGCAAATGCCACATCGCCCATTGCTATTGCACCTATTAGCACTTCTCTGCTGTCCTTTGAAGGAACTGTTGCAAGTGTTGCACCCACCCACAAGTCCGGCTCTGCTGCCAGTAGAACTGCACATAGTGGGAGAGTAGATAAAATCTCGTCACTGTTAGGGCAAAGCATAAAGCAACTAGATTTCAAGAAAGTTCCAGCTTCTGAGTTAGAAAATAAACAAGCTACAACACCACAAACAGGAATTTATAAAAGTGTCTTTGTACCTGGTGTTGGTTGGGTGTCACAGGTAATACATATTATAATTATCTCTAGCTATACCATAAAATCTTAAAGAATAATTAATATGTTCCTAATCATCTACAAGAAATTGTTGATGGGCTAATTTCTGGTTTGAGTATCAACTGCAACAGTAGCTTGGGTCTTACATTCAGGGGCACTTGTATTTTCTGAAATATTTTAATAGTGTCCCAAAAGAACAGGACAATTTTGAGCTACAAAGAGGTTTTAGGTTTGAGGAGCATAGAAAGCTAAATCCACAGCAGTGCAAGCCCAGTGGTCCATGGCTCATCTTATTGCCAGTGTTTTTAGTGTTAAGTGGATAGGAGTCTTTGACTGGACACTGATTCATCACAGGCTAGCTCCCAGCAGATGCTGTTACTTGTTTTACTAATCATCTGCTGCAAAGATGAATAGCTAGATGAGCTTTGAGAGAAAAAACAGTTACTCAAATGATCAAATCTCAACAGATCCAGGGCCTTGTGACTAAACGGTAGGCTACGTACCAGATTTAGGCCTTTTCTCAAGCAAAGTACATGTGTGCAGTAATTTGCACAAGTCATATGAACCAATTTGCGCATGCAATTTGCACAATATGTACTTTTTGGGTGCAAAATAGGAAGTACTAAGTAAAGATCATGGTTACCTAGCTGTTTAAACAAAATGTGTCCAACATAAAACACCCAATTTATTTGAGAAGCATGTTACTTTATAATTTGATTTATTTTAATACACCACTATATGAAACTAGTTTTATAATAATTGAAGTAAACTGGATCACATCAAGTACTGTCAGTATCAATATTGTTTAATTTAAAAACTGAAAACAAGCCAAATGAAACTGTGGTTAACCACACATTCATCAAATTAGCTTAATGTTTAATCTACACTTTCTACAAAGCACAACTATTTTCACTAATTTTAGGCTGTACAAATTTGATCTAGTTTTGCCTCTCACACGTGCAATTAGAAGCACCTGTAATTCATTTCACGTGTGTGCCTACATGTGTGTGTGCAATTGCACGTGTCAAATGAAAAGGCCTGCAGATGCACCATGCAGTTGATGAGTGCTATGGACAGATCAAAACTGTTCTTAGTTCTGATTAACACCTCATGCAAAATTATCAATAGGAAAACTGAGTTTCAGTTTGTAACAAAATGCTGTTTATTTCTACCAGATGGCCAGTGGAGAAGTGTGGGTACAGTACAACAATGGGTCACAGATTAAAATGGAGCCTTCTTCAGCTTGTATAAACTACACTGATACTGCTGGTGCTGTTTCATGGTATGTCCACAACTCAGATCTGAACTATAAGGATTATTTTCTTGTAACAATTAATATGTTAATTAATTCCCTTGTATTCCCCCTTAGTATTTAGGTGGTTCAAATGAGTTTAATGATTCCAAGAGACCTTTTTATTAGAAGTATTGACACTTCAATACCTTATCACATTTATAACAGCAATCTAATGTAACCTTGTGGAACATCAATTATTGCTGAACAAGCAGTTGTTGCTTTGATGTAACAAGTTACCATGGAAATAGGAAAACCTTGCAAAAACACACTATATTTTGGCTTCACTTGCTCATATCTCCTATTTAAGGTGGCACTGAATTTGTTCCGTAGAATTTTTTAAACTGTGCAAAAAGCTTCTTTCTGTCATACTGATTACATCTCAGAAATAAAAGATGAGTCACCAAGTTTGTTTTTAAAATATGATCAGCTAAAGTTAAAATATGGGGTGTTTTTGTAGGGCTTTCCTGTTGCCATGGTAACTTCACTTCACAACAACAACTGAATATTTTTCAGCAATAATTGGTAATAATGACTCTGTGCTAGTTCCTCTTATTACAGTTTTAAGATTGAATTTCAATTAGGACACTCTACTAGGTTGGACCCAATGCATGTGGAGGCCATAGACAATCCACAAATGACCTCGGAGCATAGCACCACAGCCAGCTGGTATTAGCTATGAATCGATTTTGATGAGGGAGTAAACCTGGAGGGCTCCAAGGGAGAAATAACTCGGAGTCAGGTTGAGATCAACCAGTAACTCACTCAACATATGTGCCGGCAGAAATCGAACCTGGGTCATAGCATTTGGAGGTGCAAATGCTGACTACTGTACCACCCGCGACAACAATTTGGTGTTTGATATGTACCACCCGACACCCATTTGGTGTTTGATATGTACCACCCGACACCCATTTGGTGTTTGATATGTACCATCCGACACCCATTTGGTGTTTGATATGTACCACCCGCGACACCCATTTGGTGTTTGATATGTACCACCCGCGACACCCATTTGGTGTTTGATATGTACCACAACAATGCTGTTGAATGATATAGTGTTGTTGGTCTCTTGAAAGTGTTGAAACTGGTTTGAGCCACATTAAATAATTATGGATCACAAGATTAAAATTAACACAAAAGGATAAAAAAAGCTAAATGAAAAGAAAATTTTTATTTTTATGCAGTGAGAAGGTTGGTATGTCAAGGAAATAACCATGTTTTAAGTCAAGATGTTGCATTCTGCAATTAAATGTTTGTGTTAGGTTTCATGAAGGCAAGAAAGCATCAAGTGATCTAAATTTGAAATGAATTTACCTGCTGATTAAAACATTGTATTTTTTGAATAAGCGACCAGACATTGCCAACTCTATGTTTACTATTGACTGGTTTAGCATCAAAGGTTAAGTGCTGCAAAGATGTACAAATTGTCTCCAGCTTTACTTTGACCTTTAAGATGATTGTCTAAAGATAAATTTTAACATAATTATATTTAAGGTTATTTTTTGTCTGTAATCCGTAGGTATAATCACACAGACAAGTTGCCAGAAGAAATAAAGGGACATTTATCACATCTGCCCAAAATCATCGAAACTTTAGCATCAACCCAAACACCATCTTAATGATTTCCTCTTTTTCCATAATGGTAGTTAAACTGAGTAATGTACTATAGATAATAACAGAGACATTAAAATGTGAGGATGAGTGCAAGATTTCAAGCACGTGCACAGTTATTCAAGCAAACTTGTTGAGAAGATGAGATGTCAAGCAAAAGTCATCCTCTTGACAATGAGTTTGCTGGAAAAAACATGTGCCTTGAAGTCTTGTACTTGTACTCAGAACTAATTGAGGTCTCTAATTTATAAATTCGAAATCAAACAGTAAACATATGAGTGATTATTTGAATCACTATGATTTGAAGTGAAACTGTGCAACACCTGTAGTAATTGGCTGTGTTGACCTGTGTGTTAGTTGTGTCATATTTTACCCCTTCAAAATAGGAGCTTTGTACAATTTTCTGACAGAGAAATCTATCACAGGAATAGTTACATTAAATGCCAACAAATACATCAATTTCAAATGGAAAAAGCAAGTCATGAAATAAACCATTTTGAAATTACAAGTTTTTCATGCGATTTGATTGGTTTTAAATTGCATAATTAGAGCATAAATTGCAATAGGTCATAGATCATTTAATATATAAATGTTAACTCAATTTTTGTTGAAAACTTTGTTAGCAGATTTTGAGATTTTGTCTCAAAGAAGCTGTTCAATTTCTTTTTCCCATCTTGTTTGAAATCGTTTAGCTTCCACGACTGCATAGAAATTATTTGCTTAACACAGCTGTATACAAATTTGCCACTATTTCAAAGGTGCACAACCTGATCATGTGCAAGTCAAAAGTTCAAGTCATTGTATCCCTAGGGAGTTAACGAAATTTGTTCTCCTGTGGTAGTTAGCGGAATTTGACCCATGACACATGGTACTTTCTCCTCCAATTGGAAAACGTATTTGAGTTAGGAGTTATGACAACACTTTTTAAAAATGATGGACAATACCAACTGAAACCAATCAAATTGCAGGTATTACTATCTGTTGATTTCAAAATGGTTTTGATAATGAATATTTTGCACCTCGATCAAACAATGAAAAAGGCAATAAAAGAGCAGTGACTGTATTTTATTGGTTTTACTACAGTTCAGTTTTTATGTTTCTTTTAATTTGCACTAAGGTATAACTTAATTTTTATTATTTCTGTTATAAGATTGTCCTCTGTATCAATCATTTTTATTATTAGCTGTCTGTTATAGACAAATTATGAGCAAACCATTGAGTTTCCTGATCAATTTTAAGATCAATAAAAATGTTTTAAGTTTATGTCTTACTTTGTTTGTTATAATCAGATGTTGTTATTAGATTAAATAGCTCAGTCTTTTCACAATAATGAGAAATGCATCAAGTAAACAGTTTTTCATTATGATGAAAAGATTTGGGTTTCCTGGAAATAGTTGCCATTATAATTTATTATTGACTCTGACAACTGGAATAAAGTTGAATGTGGTTCTTACAGTCACTACCTGATAGTAATGATTCAATATTTACTGTGTATATATTTAATATATAAAATTATGTGACTAATAACTATTTGCGTTAATGCTTTTATTACATGAAGTATAATTATGGTAATACCATCCATATTTTTAGTTTTACTCAATAACTATGCTGCTTTATAATTATCAAATTTTTTAAATAAAATACCTTGTTGGAAATCTTTATTTATGAAAATGTTAAAATAAAGCTATATAGTAAAAGTTTATTGAAAAATGTAAAATTTTAAAAGTGTTAAAATATTTTGGAACTTGGAAGAATGCAACATTTCTGCTGCAATCTGCAAGTCTTCGCCTGATGGAGGAGCGACAATCTGCTGTCCAGAATTTTTTTGTTAGAAAAATAAGTTAAAAAATTCCATATCCATGGTGCTCATTCACAATGCTTATTTCCAAAAGTCTATTGTTGGTATATTTATTATTAGACGTAAGCAAGAAACATTGTATAATTAATGGTAAAAAAAACATATTGAAAGCCTGTTATAATTTTATAAACAACAATGTGATAATTATCAGAAATTAAAAAAAGGAAAACTAACCTACCAACTTTCAATGTAGCCAAATGTTTTTTTTTTGTAATGGGAAACATGTACTACTTTCATACCTTTATACATTAAATTAACAATAGTCAACTGCCACCTTTCCCTAAGCAAACAAGAAATATAAAACAATTTAAGCAAGACTAATAAATCAAAACGTGACATAAATCTATTACAAAGTACCAGGGCTTCAAAGTAATGATAGTAAAGTGCAAACCTTGGCAAACACCTAGATCGTACCTCCACCTCCCCCTGAAAAGCTTGCACCTTGATTGCCCCCCTGACAAAAATGTTCCCTATGGCTCTGTAAATAAAATTTTTAAAAGATACTTTTTTTTATTAAAGAACAATTAGAACACTCATGTACTTGTAAATAAGAACAAAATGTCAAAGTTTTTCTTTGTCCCGCACTTGTGTCATTGTTGAACAATTCACTTTTCATATTTATTACCGAGCTCAAATTGGACCATCTTTATTTCACTTTTCATACCCAACATGACTTCGACTCTACTGATCGTAGCAGTATGAAGAACGCATATCACATATGGACATTGCTCTGCATGAGTTTTCATAGCCCGGTGAATCTATACAGTGCTTGCTTGGTAAGCAGGAGGTCATACGCTCAAACCTATTGGGGACTCATTGTTGAATAATTTACCTTTCACAAAATGTCAACAGTTATAAAATCTTTGATTCCTTTCCATGGAATGGATATTTACAAAATGCTGGTTGTCAGTTTGATATTACTTTTATAAACGATGTGTAATGAACTGCATAGCTCATTTTAAATGCTTATTTTCAGAATTTGTCATGCAATTTTGATATCCACAAATGTCATACCATGATTGTTTTTCTAATATAGATTTAATGTCATCCTATTTAGGTTCTGTGGGTAACATATCAACTCAGAATTGGCATTGCATAATTCTCCTGAGTGTGGGAAACAATTGAACTTCTGTCTTTGGTGATATCTTGTTTATTTGTAAGTTTTGGCCTCGAGGGCCAGGAACATACAACAGAGCATGGCTAAGATTAAGTGCACTCATTAGTTTTGTATTTCCTGTTAGTACTGAAGTCATTAGTTTACAATAACAGAATGTTTTATTCATTAACTGACTAAGCTACAAATAGTTGTTAAACATGGGGCAAAGTTATTCATACTTAATCAGAATTGATAAATTCATTAATAAGCTACAGTTAAATCTTTCACCAGACATAAATTTCTTTTTTTCATCAAAATCTATGAAAATAGAAACTAACTTATTTTTGTTCTACTTCTCAGAAATTAAGATCTCCTTCAGAAAAGCTACTGAAATATTCTTTAAACCAAAATACTTGATCTCTTTTCTGCTGGACTGATAAATGAGGATTCATCTGAAGTCCATTGATGACAAGTTCCATGAATTGTCTCACAGGACCTTCCTTTGGAAATTCCTCTAATAGATATTCGAGAAAAACGTGTTCCTCAAACCCAATATTTTCCTCGTCAATTTTCACAACTTCATTATTTATTGGAAACTTCCACTGTTTATCTGCAATCTTCATCATTTCTTCAAAATCGTTCGTACCAATATCCATTCGCTTTAATTTTTCAATTTCATCTGACTGTTCCAATTCAAACAAAGTAGGTTTATAATCATGGGCTGGTCGTTTTTTTAATTCTTTGAATATTTTATCAAAGAGATGTGATCGAGGGCCAGATTTGAAAGATATCTCTTTGCCTCTGGACTCCTCATTCGTACCTCCTTCCCTAAACTGGTCATAGTATTCCTCAATCAAGTGACCAGTGCGAGTCTTGTGTGAGGATTTGCCCCACATTCTCACTGCACCAACTATTCCTTTAGCAAGTCCACTTTGGCCTGCTTCAACTTTCAGCTCAGATAAGATATTTTTAACTTTCTTATCTAAGTCTGCGTCGGACTTTGCTCTTGGCACACTTTTTTGTTGTAATATGTCACCCAATGACGTTGACAGTTCAGTACTGGGCTTTTTAAATCCATTGCGGTGTGGTTTCCCCGAGGTCTTTAAGCCTTCGTTATTTCCAGATTTAACGTTAGTCTTTTCTGTTTCTTGAGCAGAGTTAAATAACTTACTGCGTATATCTATACGCTCTTGTTCATTTGCTTCTTTCCATTTCTCAATAAGTTTTTTAGGTTTTATTCTCTCCAAGTCTTGGTCGGACTCCTCCCTAAGCTTGCTCAACAAACCACTTAAATTTATTTTTTTGCCTTTTCCATTTCCTCTGTTACTTCCATTTGGGTTCGAAGACACTAACCTAGTGACCCCGATACCATTTGAAATCCTCAGCGGAGTTCTGGACATTCGATAACAGAGAGGTACAGTTCTGAGTTTAGCTGCCATTTTGTTCAAAACTTCAACTCGTCCACCATGTTGGATTACCCAAAGCTCTTTGCGAGGACCTTCCCAGAAACCCAATCGCGCGCATCAAGATGGCTGCTGGGAGCCTAGTCAGTTGTAAACAGTATTTAGACAAACCATTCAACGAATTTTCAACGATGTCAAAAACTAAAACTTTCAAAAGCTAGAAAAAATATTATACCTTCCTATTCTCATTTGTATAAGAAAGACGGAATGTCTGAAGAGTCTGGTAAAGTTCTGAAATCGCTTATGATGTCCGTTTTTTTTAACTTTTAGCTTCATTTTCGTCTAACTTTCAGAAATATACATGACTGATATAGTGATGTTGAGGCTATATGATAATTCTGGGCTGACAGTACAAAACATTTGTATGTTGTGCATTCACCAATGTTCAGACGAAAAGCTTCCTAAATACATAAATGTTATCAGAACAGTGTGTTCCTGCTTTCTTATCTCGGTAACTTGGATCTTGTTTTATAGGACAAGGGGAGTATTTTCAGTCGGATCCAACATCATACCAACTGACTGGCATACCATGGTATGGGAAAAACAATGTTCTGGTTTTTTTTAATAATAAGGACATACATAAATGATAATTTCGAGTAATTGTTAATTATAGTTTATCCTGGGTACCAGAGGCAAACTCACTGCTACAATAAACAAATAATATTTAAATAGTTTGACAGATAGATAAGATTTACACCGTAATGAAAAAATAGTTTTTAACTGACATCTCGGACTAGTATGGTGGCTCCAAAAACAAATCACAATTTTTGCATGGCACTTAGGAACTACTGTAGACTGGAGTAACCCTTCATCAGAGTGCATTCCTGCCTTGTTTTTGTAGAAACATCGACACTGCATTCCATTTATGGCCATTTATGAAAAAATATAAATGCTGAGGTCTTTAAACCCCGCTATCTTATCAAAAACTTCTGCAGACCAAACAAATCTATATAAAAGAAAATAATCATTCAAATATGTGTACTTCAAATATGTTTCTTATCCAGTACAGGTGTTGCAGGTGTTGTCGCCACCTCTGACGAATAGGTGGAAGCTACTGAATATGAAAGCCAAAATGTTTCTTAAACTGCCTTCCTGTGATGTAAAGAACATTTTATTAAGCTTGCCTATTATTTTTTGTACAATTACATTTTTTACAAAAGTGCTGTATATATGTATGTATGGACTCAAAAGCTTACTTTGTTTGTCTTAAATTCCAGTTTAAATAATATTAGTTTTGGTATCTCCTCCACTCAGCCCTTAAATGACAGCTGAACTTATTATCATATTTTAGTGGCAATCCATCTCGATACAAAAGCAGGGGAGTGATTCGAATGGACACTAAAGATGCTGCTCCTTATGAAGATCAAAGGTTCGGCATCCCTGGCAAGAAAACTGAATCAGAAGCAGAACAGCAGTTGAAGAGAATGGTTCAAACTCAACTGGAAACTAACGTAACTCTTCAGAGGTAAATGTAATTTTTGAAATGCAATTCCCTTGGAAACAAAACAGGGTTTTCCTTTTCGGCCGGCAACCGGTGATTTTCACGGTCTGTGAATCGCTTCGTCGCCGGCAACTGTTATTATTACTACAGCATCCTTGCTGACAAGAATACAAGTATTGATAATAAATGTGGAACGGATTGTGCTACCACGCCCAACTTCTCCTCTTGTTCAAAATTCATCTACTGCTACTTCATTTGAAAAGGAAAACCCTGCAAAATTTACAAGTTTAATATCAATTGCTATTGTGCCTTGGGTCTGGTCAGCCTAGTTGGTAAGGTGTCATTTTATGGTGTGAGTGGCTTGGGTTTGATGCCTGGCTTGAGCTACTCTCAGGGGCTTTACATAATTGAGGAGGTGCTGTCGTAGCCCTAACACCTGCAAGCCATTAGATTTTCATGTCTTCTGGGATAAGGACATTGAACCATAGGCCCTAGTAGACATATCTGTGTTTATGTGTGAGTGACTGTAATGTTATAGGTCTCTGTCCACCTTAGAGTCGTAAAGATGATGCCCCCAATTAGTAAGCCTTTGGCCAGCTAAGAGACTTGACACCTAAATTAAATAAGAAGAAGAAGGAGGAACAGTACTCAAAGACCATCTCCTGGATAAGAGCCAGAGTTTCTTTTGCACTTATACGATCAGCCCTCATCTGCCTACGAGGCTCGAGAACTGTTCGAAGAGCTTGCTGTAATATAAATGACATGGACATTGATGTTGAAACTGCCGAAGGAATCATTAAATAGAATTTTTACTGTTTTTTTATATTTTTACTGAAACTCAATAGGTTATTTGAGTACTTTTTATCAATGAAGTTTAACTTTTATTACTTTTATTATTATTTTTATTGTTATTTAAATGATAATATTATTATTATCATTATCACCATGTGATAATATTTTTATCTCTGTGTCCGATGGATGTAGTTGAACTGCAAACTATTACTTTGTATTATGTAAAGATGTAGTACTTAATTTATTATTATTATTATCATATGTTTGAAATAAAGTTAATATTATTATTATTATTATTATTATTATATTATTATTATTATTATTATGGCTATACGAATGGGGCGGCGAATCATATTTTTTCATGGGACTAGAAATGCGAGAGGGGCTGCAATTTTGTTCAGAAGCGGTCTCGATTACGAACAAATGAGGCTATTAATAATACTAATACTAATATCAATAATAGTAAAATGAACATTGGAGACTATATGCGCCAACGGTAGAAGAAAAACTACGAATTTTATGCGTATGCTTCGGAATAAGTTTTCAAACTTTGTATTGAATATCTATATTACACAATTGTAGATGGAGATTTCAATTGTCCACTAACGAACTGATTTAGACAAAAAGGGTGGCTATGACAGCCTAAAAACATCTAGTATTAACGAAATAGAAACGCTGATGAGCACCTCTTATTTCAAGATGTTTGGAGGCAAAAGCCAAAATCCAGGCAAAATAAGATTTACTTGGGAGTCAACATAAGTCGTTGATCCAATGGAGTAGACTTTAAATGTGGTTATCCTCGGATAATCTTCAAAATTACATAAACAAAACTGACATTATTGCCTTTGGTAGATCCGATCACTCGGCTGTGTTACCAGAAATAGATTTTTTAACTGAACAAAACCGAGGTTCCTTGTTGAGATGAATACCAACATTCCATTCTGGATAGAGCAGTTATTACCATGTCGACCATATTATACATATCGCATGGGAACTGGTTAAAAATTAAATAAAGAATTTTTCTCGGTCTTTTTCTGAAGACAAGACGCTGCAAACAGTTTACACTGGCTTGCCTGTGTTCCTGAGGAAAAAATGAATTTCTTTGATACTGCGGTAGTAGTCTTCCAAACACGAAACTTAGCTATTTTTACCCAATCCCTTACGGTTTCTAACATTAAACAGCTATCCCTAACCCACAATATAGTTTATATCTATAAAATATGATTTCTTATTATTAGATTCCATTAAAACTAATTAGATATCTTTTAATATACCTCCTTTTCTTTCTACCTCTTTTCATTATCATCTCTTTACTATAATCATTATTTTCCAATAAGGACTCGATACAGGAAGGTCAGGCAAAGGTCAGGTGCCAGACTAGAAACCTTTCTCTCCAGATGTGC
>JAOBAY020116256.1:0-16560 GCA_025331085.2 Zoanthus sociatus | reverse complement strand
AAAATGGTGCTTTATTTGCAAAATTTCAGCCTGATGTTCTTAATCCATGTGTTCTTATATGCGGGTGTTTACTGTAACGGCAATTTACCGCCACGTAAGCATAATGAGTTGTTTCATTAAAAGGCGGCTACCGTCAATTTACCGCCACGTAAGAATAATCAGTTGTTTCGTTAGAAGGCAGCTACCGTCAATTTACCGCCACGTAAGCATAATCAGTCGTTTCATTCGAAGGCAGCTACCGTCAATTTACCGCCACGTACGCATAATCAGTCGTTTTATTAGAAGGCGGCTATTACCGTCAATTTACCGCCATGTACGCATAATCAGTCGTTTTATTAGAAGGCGGCTATTACCGTCAATTTACCGCCATGTAAGCATAATCAGTTGTTTCGTTAGAAGGCGGCTACCGTCAATTTACCGCCACGTAAGCATAATCAGTCGTTTCATTCGAAGGCAGCTACCGTCAGTTTACCACCACGTAAGCAAAATCAGTCGTTTCATTCGAAGGCAGCTATCGTCAATTTACCGCCACGTAAGCATAATCAGTCGTTTCATTAGAAGGCGGCTACCGTCAATTTACTGCCACGTAAGAATAATCAGTTGTTTCGTTAGAAGGCGGCTACCGTCAATTTACCGCCACGTAAGCATAATCAGTTATTTCATTAGAAGGCAGCTACCGTCAATTTACCGCCATGTAAGCATAATCAGTCATTTCATTAAAAGGCGGCTACTGTCAATTTACTGCCACGTACGCATAATCAGTCGTTTCATTAGAAGGTGGCTACCATCAATTTACTGCCATGTAAGCATAATCAGTCGTTTCATTAGAAGGCGGCTACCGTCAATTTACTGCCACGTAAGCATAATCAGTCGTTTCATTAGAAGGCAGCTACTGTCAATTTACTGCCACGTAAGCATAATCAGTTGTTTCATTAGAAGGAGGCTACCGTCAATTTACCGCCACGTACGCATAATCAGTTGTTTCATTAGAAGGAGGCTACTGTCAATTTACTGCCACGTAAGCATAATCAGTTGTTTCATTAGAAGGAGGCTACTGTCAATTTACTGCCACGTAAGCATAATCAGTCGTTTCATTAGAAGGAGGCTACTGTCAATTTACTGCCACGTACGCATAATCAGTTGTTTCATTAGAAGGCGGCTACCGTCAATTTACCGCCACGTATGCATAATCAGTCGTTTCATTAGAAGGCGGCTATTACAGTCAATTTATCGCCATGTAAGCATAATCAGTTGTTTCATTAGAAGGCGGCTACCGGCAATTTACCACCATGTAAGCATAATCAGTCGTTTCATTAGAAGGCAGCTACCGTCAATTTACTGCCACGTACGCATAATCAGTCGTTTCATTAGAAGGCAGCTACCGTCAATTTACTGCCACGTTCGCATAATCAGTCGTTTCATTAGAAGGCAGCTACCGTGAATTTAACGCCACGTAAGCATGATCAGTCGTTTCAGTAGAAGGCAGCTACCGTCAATTTAACGCCACGTAAGCATAATCAGTCATTTCATTAGAAGGCGGCTACCGTCAATTTACCACCACCTACTGATCCTCCAACTGCCGACTACTTGGTATACTAACAGATGAAGATTTTAGCACAAAGAATGGATAGGAAAATTGAAAATTTATTGCGACTTTTGGTATTGTGCGTTCTTTGTCAGTAATCTTAATATGTAATAGTTTGAGAATGGTGCTTTTTTTGCCAAAATGCAAGAAAATGCTTGTTTGGGAGGAGAAAAATTGCGGACCCCCTTAATGAGTCAGGGGTCTTCGACCCTGCACAAACATAATAACTGCCTACTTTTGTCTACGGCCACCTTCTCCAGAACGTATTGAAAGCACTGATAATGAAACAGATAGAAAGCAAATACTTTACTTTACCAAATAAAATACTCCTCCAGTATTTTGTTTGTGACTGCTTCATTTAAACAATGAGGTAATAAATGATCAGAAGAGACAAATGTACACAAGAAGTACAGTGATTAACAAAAGAAAATGAATGCAAAGCTAGTCTAGCAGAGATTCTTAGGAGAAAGAATGAGACTAACTTAAAGCAGGAGAGCAAAGTATAAATAACAGCTGCTGAAATCCAAATTGTGTTTTTAACAAAGGACGACGAGAGGGTTCCCAAAGGAATTGAATAATACATCAGGGAGAATTTCAAATCATGTCAACAATCAAGTTTGCAAAAGTTGTTGAAGAGAAACATTGTAGTTTTTGTATCATTACTGATATTGACATAACTTATAATTAAAAAACTGCAAACATTGCGCATGGGCGGACGCGGTTGGTGCAGTTGGTATGATCTCTGCTTTCTAACCACAAGATCCCCAGTTGGATCCCGGGAGTTTGCTGAAATTCAAATATTTGTGTGACCTTCTTTTCCGGCTAAGCCAACTCAGCTTTCCATCCTTCTGGGGTATGTAAATGAGTACCAGTGTTTTCTGGGACCTAACCTGTGATGGATTAGTGTCCTGTCCTGGGGGAGTTAAAAGATTCTCATCCGCTTAATGCTACAGAAACCGGAGATGAGCACTGGCCCCATGGGCCACTTGGCTCGTAAAGGATTTAGCTTTTTTGCAACATTGCGCATAGGATAAGTACTCTATTATTTGTCACAACTTTAAACAAGATCAGATATTGCTAGAAGTTGCAAGCACGCAAATGTTTTTTGTTTAGTAGCTGAGCACTTACTGTACTTGAATCAGTGATATAAAAATGATGTGCCAAACGTAAATTGTTGTAATGAGTCGGGGCGAAACATTGAACATGTGAAAATGTAATTCGTTAAACTCTGGAAACTAATTCATCTTACCTGAATAATCCAATTTACATCGGGGAGGTCAAGTCCCCTTGCTGCAACATCCTGAAAATAACATATTTACAATATTACTAAAAAATAATCGAAAAGATAACATATATTATTACGTTGTGGAAACAGAGTCCAAACAACTTTCAAAGGGTAAGTCAACCAGAAATTACAATAAGAGAGGTGATATTGCCAATACAAACAAAGTAAAAATTAGGAAGCCTAACTAAAGTGAAAGGAATGGACACAAACAAGAATATGAGTGACATTTTGCAAAAGTAAAGCTTTCACATTCCTAAAGTGATACTTAATTATATGAATAAAATAAATCAAAATATGCTGTAGTCTCATTAACTATTGAGAACAGATTTTCGAAATGGTTCAAATGTGTAATAAAAAGTAAATAATTGAACATTAAAGAATACAACAGGACTAATAAACAGATGTACAAATTAAATTATCGATGAAATCCTCGGATATTATAGCAAAAAGGAGATCATTAATATTTCGATTTGCCACATTTTCTCTACTAGCAAGCTATCACAAATAGACCTCTAGTAGAGTAGCCAATCAGAATGCAGGATGCGTGTTAGACCACTTGTGGGTTAATAATAAAACATAATTGCATCAGTGTTCTCTCTTTTCAGCCTCTCATGATCACGCTCTTTGCTCTTCTGCTTTATCTTATATATTCTTCATCATAAGCAGCACAATCATATAACATTGTTGTTATCATATACTTATTTACAATGGCGTTAAAATGGCGACGTACCGTGCAAAAAAGGATTCCACGTTCTACCAAACAATACCTTTTGTAGCAGTCGGTTCTACTCTAAATTAATGTTGACAAAAGAAATAATAGTAAAAGATCAACATGAAACAGAACCAACAGTGAGAAATAATACAATGAACAAATGAAGCACAAACTATGGGCATGTGTAAATGAAATGGCACAAATACTATAGACATGCAAATACAATACAAAAGGGTTTATTTCATTCAATTCTAGCTAGTGTATAAGACACTAGCCAAAGTTTGCATTAGGTTCTAAAAGTCTTCATTGATGTTATACCAGCTAGTGTTCAAGAACGTGACAAAATTATTTATGCATTTTTAAACTTCAATATGCAACAGATGAAATAAGTACTGAACAAAGTAAATCCTACCGTCTGTGACATACTCCCATGAAGTTTAAAAAGGTTCATCGATTTCCCTGTAATAAACACTGATATAATGAGTTTACGATAAGCAAAATAAGGTTTTCATGTATCATGTATGTATCAAGTTTAAAAAAGCAATTAAAAAACCCTTCAAAGACTCTTTAATTGATTACCTAAGAATCAATGCTCCGTTCAAGGAGGTATCTTGGCAACAATGGTATGTAGAAACATATGAAAACTTTAACAAAATTATCTGCTTACGTTCTAGGATCTGTTTCAGACTGGTAGAGCGCTTATAATTATTTGTTTAAGAGAGTTGTTGCAGTTTTTCCTATTTTCCTATTAGTTCCATTCCCTGAACTAAGCCTGTAAGTCAGGCTTAAATAGGGTTAAATAGGGGTAGGTCAGTCAATCACGGTACTGATCACTGAACAAGAAAATGTAGACAGTGTGAGATAAAAAGCTCATCCTGTAATCTACCCCATTGCATGATGAAATCTTCTTTCCAATGACAAGAACCGTGAGACAATCGGAGAAATATATTTACAGTAATTGTTTGTTTATTTCCACAATGGTAATTCTTTTAATTATATTGATCCAAATGCTTCTAAAACCTTCCATGTTAACATGACGTACGCAAAATGGTAATCTACAGGCATTGTGATTGTGCAGAATTGCAACTTAGCTCTTGGTCGTTGTGAGAATTAACACAGCCTGTTATCTACATCTTTTGATAAAGTAAATAAGGTTGCTTCTGTTATTGATAAGGCAATCACAGAAACTACACAAAGTTAAATTTTGTGCTTTCTATCAGACTAGCCAATCGGTTACGCAGATGTCACTCAAGTTGCACAAAACAAAGGCTGGTTATCTATTAATGTCTTTGGTGCCATGGAACAGCGATAAGTGCTTCATCAGTTTAGACAACTTTCAGTAACCAAAAACAGTTTTGTAGTTAGGGCATAGCAACTAATCATGCAATTTTTCTACTTGCCTTCAGTAAGACGAACAGCAGTGAACAGATCATAGTGGAACTCTACAGACTCTCTACTTGACAGAAAAACGATACATTTCACTGGTTCCGTATCCTAAATAGGTTTAAAAGCAATACACTCATGTTATAGAACTTACCAAACAAAGAAAAAGCGTTCATTGTATACATCATCATCTTATTTTGTTCATACGCAATCGGCTGGAGACTACGATCAGAGCCACTGGGCAAATATTTTGGTAAAATTAATTCCTCAGTAGCCATGCTTCAGTAAATTGATTGAAGTCAAACCGTATGATTTCATTACTTTTATGTAACACTAATCTTGAGGGGCTTCCTGTGATCAATTTGGCCGAGTACGTTTAGGCACGAGTATACAGCCAGTTGCAAACTCGATTTTTGGACGGGCTGGCTGTCGAGTTATAGATTATTTTTTAGCCGGTAGTACATCATTCAGCGGTAGCGAAGATACAACCACATGCGTAGGACATGGTTTGACAGACTTCATGACTGACTGCATGCTTTCCTAAACGTTGCTGATAAAGTCATTTAATTTAATAGTTGCTGGAGAGTTTTATCAGTTCTTGCGACAAAAACAAGGTAGATTGAAAAATTTTACGATGTTTAATGCTAATTTAATTGGTGGTGAAGTGATCGTCATTCTAGCGAAGACACTGTGCTTTTATGAGTTTTTCAGCTCTGTTTATACGTACAAACTCGTGTTGTGTTGTTATATTGTAGGAGATGCCATGCGTTATCCATTTAAAAGTATTCACTTTATAAAATTTTATGACATATTATTTTGTTTATTTGTACTAAAGAAGTTACAGAAAAATATGTATACATGAAAACATTCTGAAAATTAGTTTAAATTTATTGCATAGAATTTAGACATGTTACTTACATTTGAGCGATAAGAACAAATTTATTTTACATCACCACATGTGTTTATCGACTTGTAATTGCTTTATAGATTTTCATGACATTATAAAATATTTTGGTTTTTCGTACTGAATGAAGTACAGAAAAATGTTTGAGAATATACGGACTTTAATCATTGTGAAAATTAGTTTACTGCTAGACATGTTATTTACATTTGAGCGATTTGCGAAATTTTCATGATTTTTTTTTATAAATTACAATAACAGGTATGGAAATATATGGAGTTTTTAAAATAACTCTTCTATTTATTACAATTGCAAATTTTGAACATTTAAAAAGCAGTATTAATTTTAAAGAACAATTGTCAATGGTTATTTCAGGTCCCTTTCATCTCACTGTCTTGAATTACAACACATTCGCATCAGCTCGCAGCACTTCACTTTCTATTAGAAACTTCTAGTTCTACTAACTTTAACATGTAGCATTGTTTTAAAGTGTCTATGCATTGAAATTTTCGATTCAAAAAGTATATTACAAAGGAAATTTGGTGAAAGGGAAGTTATAGATTTTTGAGGTTGAAGAAAGTGACTTGGCGATAAAAAATTGCAATTCTATCACGAGCGCTCCAAAATAGTAGTCAAATTTGGGGAAGATTTTCAATATGATGTACGTTCCGTAGAACATCTCACCTTCTTCAGTATAATATCAATGTAACCAGCAATAAGCTGTGAAATCTTTTCTCCTTCATTCGTTTGCACAGAATAGTAAGATTCCAAATAATCCCCAAAATCCTAGAAGGTAAAGAAATAAGTACAGTATGTACACATTATATATCTAAATTCTTAATAATTGAATAACAGCAAGTATAAATAGAAAAGTAAGCAAACAAGAGTACTTGTAAACAATTGGAATTGTTTCCAAACCACACTAAAAAGCACAGGAAAGATATCTATATTTATAATGACATTGACAATGAATGTTTTGATTCATCCAGTTGAAGTAAACAATAACTGAAATTAGTCATTTACTGGAACAAATATTATAAAGGTATGTTTCGGCCGTTTCGCACGGCCTTCTTCAAGTTTCTGGTTATTTTTAAGTTTCAAATTGCATTGGATGTGCCACATCAAGCCAGGGGGCAACACTAGCACTGAAGATCTTCGTCAGAAGTTGGGCCTGTCTGATCTCTCCAGGGAGATATATTATAGGCGTTAACGATGGTTCGACCACATATATGGCAGCTCCAATGCCATCAAAAGGATTTTAGATCTTCAAGTTGCTGGAAGAAGGAAGAGGGCTCGTCCTAGAATGTCTTGGAGGGAGCTTGTCAATGGCGATTTGAGAGATTGGGGACTTTCACCCCATGATGCCCTGGGCAGGGCATTCTGGAAAAGATTGCTTGCAAGCCGAATGCAACTTCGAACACATTGTTATGTATGAAAGACAATAAAGGACTAACTAACCAACTAAATCATTTCTAGCTGGCCAAAGGCCTACTTAATGGGGACATCTTTCTATCGAGTTATAGAAACACAAGTGGAAGTTTGGGGAAATGGGAAATGCTGTGGGAACACGAGTCACCAGCGACTATTTCCACTTTTTTTTTTTCAGTTCTCCCAAACATTCATACGTTTCAAAAACTTGATAGAAACACGGAAAAAATATTTTCTATATTTTTTAAAAAACACCGCAGCAAGAAAGAGGAAAACATAAATTTTCTTTGCTTGTGCCATCATTACGTCCACAGCTCATGCTAGTTCTGTGTTTCCATCGAGTTATAGAAACACAATTTTTAACCAATCAGCTCATACATTTTCTTATGACTGTTTTCTAACAATAATTATAAAATAATTTGTATAGCACATTCGCTTTTATTGGTCTACAAGTTTATTTTCATAGCGCTATGAAGCACAAAAATTACGTGAGCAAAATTGTTGGCTCTGTCTCCATTGTGAGACATTACAGCTTCATAAAAGAAATTTAACTATACATAAGTGCTTCGTTTAAGTCTTTCTCTTTGTTAAGACAGAAAATTATAATAACTTTATAAAAGAAATAGAACATGTTCTCCGTGCCTTCATAGCCTGGTGAAAATCTCGGGAGAGTTTGTGAGAATTCTCGAGCAGGTGAAAACTCTCGACAGCATCACCTCGGGTTTTCAATGATCTGCTCTTCAATTCTCCCGATTCTCCCAAACATTCACCTCAGTTTTCACCAGGCGGTGAAAGCACAGAGAACAACTTTTTCAATTGAAGACATATTGTAAGTTATTGCAAGTTACACATCCGAAATTCAGTTAAATTGGAAGGAAGCCAAAAGTTGGTTCTTCTAATTAATATCAGTTATTCTAATTAAGATTTACTTATTAAGTTCAGACTACAGAACTTTATTTCCGAGTTTGAACTGAACCAAAACATAAACAAAACAGCCTTGCTAATTGCCCTCCTTGCAGTTAGAACTGAATTACGAGGACGCTGCTCAACGAAGTCGAACCATATGAAGCATTTTAAAGGCGCAATCATAACACACAAACACAGGTTACAAACACATACACAAATGCTAGCCACTTTACGGGCCACCCATCTATGACTTCAGCGCACAACGGGAAAAGGATGCCGGGAAACTGATCTGACAGTTAAAGAGTATAAATTACGAAAACTCAAAAAAAGAAAGTTACTGCACATGTTTAGTATAGAAAGTTGCAAAACTTACAAGGGTAAAACTGTTGGGTGAAGCAGCCCATCGCCTAACAGTTGTCAATGGCCAAGTCTTCAAAATCTGTAAAAAAATGCAAATGTTGAAGCTGAATAAAACAACTTTATTACAACTGTAAGTAATTTACTGTATTTACACTATGTAAAAGGTTTTTTTAAAAAATGTCAACAAAATGTCCGCCGCCTGGTTAGCCTAATTGGTAAGGTGCCAGTCTATCATGCGGGAGGCTCGCGTTCGATTCCCATCTGGACTAACACTCAGGGTCTTAAAATAATTGAGGAAAAAGTGCTGCCTTTGCTCTAACATCTGCAAACAGTTAGACTTTTGCGTGAATTTCAATTGAAATTCAACTTACTATTTTTATACCAATAAATCACACTCGGAGTCCATCATGAGAAACACAGTGCAATGAAAAACAACTTTATTTATTACATAATTACAAAAATGACGTTGGTAGGTTCGCAAAACAAAAAATGCCTGGACTAATATTAATTGTTTCAAGAGAAAACAACCTCACCTCTTTTGTTTTTTCATCCAACCTGAGAATACTTTCTTTTGTTATACCCAGTAACCTAGGAACAAGCTTGTTCTTTCCTTTCATCTTTTCCTAAAGAATTCAATAAATGTAGCATTTTGTAAACCACATCACTTTAAAAATGAACACATAGGAAAAATAGCAAATTAGACACCTGCAACAAAACCTAAAATTCTCATTTTCACTTATTCTATACTGTGTTGTTATGTAAGTTCCTTTCTATTATTATTCTAATATTATTCTGCCGTGAGATGTTTCACTGAAGATGTAAGTTCTTTTCTACTATTACTCTAATATTATTCTGCCATGAGTTGTTTCACTGAAGATGTAAGTTCTTTTCTACTATTATTCCAATATTATTCTGCCATGAGATGTTTCACTGAAGATATAAAAAAAACCTACAAATCTTTTGAAACGCTAGAGAACACTTGGAAACCTTAACTATAACAAGTATTAATTTTATATTTGAGGAATTGAAAGCTTCACACACAAATACATCTAGATCGTTCGGTGTTGCCTAGCGACTCAATATTAACCTACACTTCACTGATTTTTTTTTCCGAAGAGTAAGTGGAAGGTAAATATTTGTTGACTTAAATTACAGTTCTTTTTTTAATTTTTTGTGAATTATTATGCTGTACTGACAACAGATCTGGAAGTTCTTTATTCTCTTCGATCCTTTGAGAAAACCAAGACAAGATTTGTCCATGAGAATTCCTTTTGAATGCTAGAAAAAGCTTTACCAAAAAACTCATTTTTCCCAACAAAATTTTAAATCACAATCAAGTAGTCAGATTGAATTTTTATTTTGAAAAAATATAATAATTTTATATCTTTATAATAATTATAACTTTATATTTATAATGACATTAACTCATTCTAAAAACAGGTTTACTGCACACCTTGACTAAGAAAAATGTTACACCATATGTTTTAAGTCCTCTGCACAGCTGGACATATCTGTACTTTGCTTGAAGCTCATCTAAGCCATTCAATTTTCTTTGCTCCTGCAATTACAAAACCATTTAAATTGATAGATTTGCATCAGGACGACTTTAATAGTTAACATGTAGTCTTACTTCATACATCACATTTTTTATCTCTTAGATGAAAACTATTGGCATCTATGAACTCCAAATTTGAATAAACAAAGAAAAGATCTACACCAAAGTATGATTTTTATAAAAAATTTTAATCAAAAAAGTTTGGAATTTAAATTTGACCAAGCGGGACTGGTATTTGTGACATAGTAGCATTATGACGCTCTTCACTATCATTAGTGTTTATACAAGGGAAATTGTGACAAAAAAGGACTACAAACTGAATTTCTCTCTTTTTCACTGTGATTTAAACACAAGTACCTTCTCCTATATTGTCACACTAGGACATCTTAATGGCATTAATTAATGTTTCATCAAAAAACAACAGCAATCGGGCAATTTAACTGATTTATTTGCACGTTTCAATACTCAAAAACATAACAGGAAACTATTAAAAAACTATTTAATTTTCAAAACTGGGTATTCTTAAAGGTTCTACTTCTCATCTAAATCTCAAACAAAAGGTACCGAAGTACAACCAGATACCTCTTTAATTTTCTTGTCAATACCCTTTGACTTTACATATTCTTTCGGAAGGCAGTCTTTCAATCTGAAATAAAATAATTTAAAATTCCATCAAACAATTAACAACAATTAATATTACATATTTTGTGTAACTAACTATAAAAAGAAGGTCAGTGATGAACAAATGCAACTAGCAACAATGTGAGGCCTGTTGCGACACGAGCGTTTTGGGGAAGCCAAGAGTTTTTTTATTGAGTTTCATTACAATTTAATAAACTTGTCAATTCATAATTTTAAGTCATCTAATATTGTTTAAAAAATAGAATCAACTCAGTTGCATTAGATTCAAGTATAGATAGCACAAACGTGCTAGTAGTTAACTTGTCAGTGTATTTCTTAAGGCCGGTACACCGGTAAATTGTAGCGATGTTCCACAATGGCTGTACTGCTTTTCCCCAACTCGAAAGTTCAAAATAATGCTGGGGATGACCCCAGACCTCTCTAGTTACTTGTCTATGAGCATTCGGTGCTTGATGACCTGGTACCCACTCCAGGTGTGCCTGCTTTCCCACTTAGTGTACCCCACTTCCCAAGTGTTAGAAACACACTGCTTGTAAGTACTGTAGCCACTATATTGAGCACTATGGCCACGTTGGTAGAAGGGTTTATCCCTTTAAACTGTCATAAAATACAGAGAGCCTGACTGCTTGCAGCCATGGACTGCTAAAGACATACAGTAAAGAGAAAGCCGCCTAAACTAAATGCAAGGGCTATAAGAAAATCAAATTTAAAGTTTGGATAGATGAATGTTGCCTCACAATCCTGGATCAGGTTAACTTTAATCTATTATTCTTCTTTAAAAATGAGTGAAGCGATGTCGACTCAATAGTTGTTTTGTTTGATGAAAATAATGTTCTGTAGCTTGATATTGAAGACAGAAACTAATATTCAAACTGCCAAGTACAGATTAATTAATGTGTCAGTGTTGTTGTCCTGATAAATCATTGTGAATTTCAACCATTCATCAACTTGCATTAGCATTGAAGGACTAAACAGTGAAGAACCAAACACAGAGTCGGTACAGTAAATACAAACTTAGTGTTCAAAATAAAGTTGAATTCTCTCTAACTAATCTTTGATAACATTTAGTAACAACTATTTGAGACATTAAGCAAATGCAAGGCAAAAGCAGCAAAAATAAGCCAAATTTAAGAACTTTTAAAATTAACAGACAATACAATATTATTTTAAGTTAATATATAATAATGAATCTTAATCTTTTGCAAGTCTGATTGCAAAGCACATAAAATCTAAATGTAGCAGTATAGATAGGTTCAGTTGTTGTCAGTTACCATTTTTCAAGCACAATTTCAAACAAAAACTTCATATTTTAGAACATTCACTTACTCAACTATCTTGAATTTTGATTCCTCGAAATCACCAAACTGGACTTGAACCTGAATTGCTGCAAACTGTAACAATGCAATGATGAAAAATTAATTTTAAAATTAATTGCCAACAAATATCTAGGGCCTGTGAACAAAACCCAATTGAAATTTTACAATGCACACCATATAGTTTCCTTTCATTATATGTATATATGCTCTTTTTTTCTTCAGTCTTTATTTCTTAGAAGCCATTCAATAATGATTATGAATAAACAGAAGTCCTGGTGGCAAGACAACTATGCCTTGTTCTTTGTTTTTCACATTGAGTTATTTGAGTAAAATTATAAAACTTTCAGTTTTTTACAAGAAACTGTGTTATATCACAGCTCCTGCAGAGCACCATACTTAAGAACATATCGTATATCCATCGCGTTGAATTTTCAAGGTCATGTCCGTCTGTCCATACATACGTACATATGTACGACATCCGTGTACATGAGTGGAATAGGTTTTTCAGAGACTGCAGTACGATTAATATCTCTTTGGGAGCTCCGCTTTTAGGCAGTGCCTAAATCTATATATTATAAGAACCTGTGTCACACAATCATTTGTTTCAGATGTCACTCAACCTCCAACCCTCAGAATTGTTTAACCTTGATTATTAGAAGATTACAACCTAATTTCTCTAAATCTGGATCGTTGCCGCCTTCTTTCAAAATAAATTAGCCATTGATTCATGACAAAATGACTATTTGTACCTGAATTGCTTCTTCTTGAGTGCATGGATGAGTACCATCTAATATTCCATCTCTGGACTATTGGTAAAACAAAAAAGATTGTTAAAATGAGAGGCAAAGACCTTATGCACAAATATGTAGCAGCTACTTTTTAAGTAATCCAGGGTTCACACTGAGGATGAGGAATGAAATTCAATGACTTTTCCATGATCAAATGCCACTTTCCATGACCCAGAAATATCAAAAAATCAATGAACCCACTCCAACATAACCTAATTGCACTTTAATCCAACTTTAAATGTGAATGACACCTTCTGACCAAACACAAATATGTTAATGTAAAGCAAAGTAATTGCATATTTAATTTTTTGATGTATATTTCATGAATGCAGAGCATAATGCAACATGCATGTGACAATGGTATTTTCTTGGCACATTTGCGCTAAATTACATAATTTTATTCACCAAAAACCATAGCTCAAGAAAAAATAAAATTCCATGATTTTTCCATGACCTTGGCCATTTTTCCAAAATTCCAGGCCTGGAAAATGTATTTTCAAATTCCATGACTTCTTATGACCATGTGAACCCTGTAATACTTTGTCTTCATTAAAATTATGCTCAATGATTGTTTGGATTGTGGCTTAAAGTGCATAATTATCATTTGTATGTTTTTTGTCAGTATAAAAAAATGTCCTCACCCTTCTAATGGTAATGGCAAAAAAATTGATTAATTACAATTTTTCGTTATGGTGTACATAATTTGTGTTTAAAGTTTGAAACAATCACTTCTGGATTCACCTTGATCACGCAAAGGGAGAATAAATTCAACCAGCTTTTGGGCAACGTAGCCCAGACGTCTACCAATAGAGAGTTGTCATTTACCTGTACATACAGAAGATTCAATTGGACTGGGTCCTTTATATCCACATTTTGGTCAGAATAGAAATATTTTCTCCTAAAATGTAACATAAAGACAAAAAAAATTAATACTAATTATATTGTTATTCATAGGCATTTTGGGCATTCCCAAGTAATTTTAAGAATTCTAATGTTAGAAGAGTTCTGCTCTACGGCTGTGAGAAATTGCGAACAACCAGAAAGAACCAGTAGCAGATCCAGACCTTTGTCAACAGATGTTTGCGAGCAACTTTCAGAATCAAACAGCTTGATAAGATTCCCAATTACAGGCTATGGAGGACAGCAGACCAAGAACCAATAGGAAAACAAATGTTGAGAAACAAATGGACCTGTATAGGATGTACTATGCCGAAGGAAGATACCAGACAGTGTAACTCAGCAAGCTTTAACTTGGAATGCGCAGGAAAAAGGAAAAGGAGACAGCCAAGGAATAGCTGGAAGTGGGAGAGAGAGATAGAGATGAAGAAATTAGATGTGTCTATGAGGTCAAAAGGAAAGCCTAAAGTCATTTAGCATTCTGTGGTAGATGGCCTATGCTTCACATGGAGCTAAGGGCCTACGTAAATACTAACTTAAAGTAATTTTAAAAATTAAAATATGAATCATGCAAAACAACACAAACTAATAAAAGTAATCTAGGCTATTGATCAACATTTTTCTAAATTTCTGCAGGACGGACTTATGAGTGAAGGAATTTGATTACAAGTGTTTGACCAAAATTTCTGTTCTGAATGTGGGGAATTTGAAAAACATAACAAAAAAATTTATGTGAAATTGTCCACATCTGCCCTCCCTCCCCCCATCATCTGACCAATCTCACCTACATCTAACCTGCCTTCAAAATATTTACCCTGCCTCCCACCACATCTGGCCTACCTCACATACATCTATCCCACCTTAACAGTCTTTAACCTGTCTCTTCCCCCACATGAACTCACTCACCTACATTTACCCTGCCTTCCCAATATTTAAATTGTCTCTTTTCCTACATCTGACCTAACTCACCTACATTTAGGGGTGGTGATCCCAGTGTTGGGTTGCCTGTCTCTTCTAATTCTACTGAGAGCATATATTTTAAAATATATAAAATATTTGTGAGCCCATATAGCAGACGATCTAAGTCTCTCAGCTGCAAGCTCTGTAACTGTTTGTAAAATGCATTCGAACATTTAAATGGATAATTAATGTGCTATATAAAATCAATGACTTTATTTTATCTTATTTATTTATTTACTTATTTATTTATTTATTTATTTATTTTTTTATTTATTTATATCTACACTGCCTTCCTAAGTTTTAACCTGTCTCTCCCCAACATCTGATTTATCTCACTTACTTCTAACCTGCCTTTCCGGTATTTTCTCTGCCTCCCCCCACATCGGACTTAACTCACCCACATCCACCCAACCTTCCCAAATATTTTTCCTTCCTCCCATTACCATCAACATCTACCTTATATATAGGTTTCCCCACATTTCTACCCAAAGTTGGGCAATGGAAGTTTAAGAAAGAAAACTCCAGTAAATGTTTGTTTAATGCCATATTGATATGATCTTTTGTTCCTTGATGATTAAGCTTTTCTCATTATTACTTTTTGCAATTTGAGTCATACTGTATGTAAATGTCAAAATACAATAGCAAGGAATGCAACAAGAATAAACACAAAACATGTTACTCTGCTTTGTTCAGACACCTTATTCATTTCAAGTCCCTTTAGATGATCACACGATGCTAAAAACTCTTGATTTTTGCTTACACAAAAGCTACTTTCAACAACCTCTTTATTCAAGAAACACTGACACCTACAAATGTATACATCAAATTTCTTACCTCAAAAGAACAGTGTGAGTGTCATCTACTCCTTGTTCTCGTAAAGTCTTGTCATGGTCTAGCCAGTGAACTAAGAACATATTAAGTTTAAATGATATGGTGACACAATCTCTCCAATGTTTCTAATCAGTGTCAGACACAAAAATATTGTACAGCAACTAAAATTAAGAAAAATGTTAAGACAAACAATTTTTCTCACACCTTTCAATGCAAAAACATTGCAGCTCTGTTTTGAAATGTATCATATGTCCCTTTGTTTTAAGGAACAAGTGGTAGGGTTGTCTTGAATAGCATTAAAGCCAACCCCTGAAGATTAATTTGCTAGCATGAGTTTCCAGAAGGATTGGAACCCTCAGAAATAACATTTTTCTGCATTTTAAGAGCTGGTATGGTTCATTTTAACAAGAACATACTAAGCTGCAACTGTAACTTTTGTAACTTTTATTTGGGTGTCAGGGAGGCATAGTAATTATCATTCATGTCTCCCACCACTGTTACCCAACTTCGATTCCTGCCTGGGGCAAATGTGGAGTGAGTTATACAGTAGGTTGATCTCAACCTGACTCCAAGGCTTTTCACAAATGGCAAAGATAAGCTAAACAAAAGCAGTCATTGCAAAAATGCTTTAAGAAAAAAAGAGATAAGGTAAAAAAGGAAGTCTAAGTACTTTCATAATATCTCTCCCAACTTCAATCTTATTGACAACTCTGAAGAATAGTCCATTATTTGTAAAGTTCTTAAGGGTGGTTTTCACTAGCGAGAGAGTTGGTGTCGGAGTCATAATCAGAGGCACAGAGTGATACAATCTAGTGAAAATCCAGCTGTCGGAGTCGGAAGCAAAATACCGATTCCGTTTATGACTCTGTCGCTTATGATCCGCTGAAAACTGCATTGTCGGAGTCGGAAGCAGAAGCAGAAGGCTAAACCAATTACAATGCTCGATTCCAAACCCCATGTTATTTGGACTGTACTCAGAGGACCTGAGAACTGCCATTGTGATTAGTTGGT
>JAOBAY020116255.1:0-27077 GCA_025331085.2 Zoanthus sociatus | reverse complement strand
CTTTGTTATTTCGCATGTCCACATTGAACCGAACCCGTGCGCTGGACTGTGGCGTAGAAACCGGGGGGTGGGGGGGCGGTCCCCCCTTCCCCCCCAATAAGGTGCCACACAACTTTATGTTGTGATGTTGCATTACTACTGAGCCCCACAACTCACAGGTTCTCGCACCTTCGGTGTTGGGTTGTGCCCTCACAATAATTAGTTCCTTCCTACGCCACTGACACCATTTGCAGTTGCTATAAACAGCATTTAAAAACTTGCAGCCTCATGACATAAACTCATATTGCCTTTATTCGATAACGCATTACGACTAGTGCTTGCATAAATTATTAAGAGGAGCCTTGTAACCTTAGATTTTGCCATCACAATCTAAGGTTACAAGCATCACAGATCAAAAACCTTGTGGTTTTACACAACTGTTTTAGTCTTCCAATGAGTCTCTCAATTTAACCTTTAATTAAGATAAGAATAGGTGGAATAGTTTGCCTTCCTTACAAGGTCCCCAGTTCGATTCTTGGCTTTGGTAAGACTTCAATATTTGTGCGACCTAAGCTAACCTAGTTTTCCATCCTTCCGGGGTATGTAAATGAGTTACCAGCGTCTGTTGGGAGTTAACCTTCACTGGATTAGTGTCCCATACATGGGGAGTCAAAGACTTCCGCCGCTTAACACTACAACTGGAAAAAAGCGCCGGCTTCATGGGCCACTTGGCTCGTAAAAGATTTACCTTTTTTTAGCCAAGATAAGAATTGTTTATTCATATTAGTGCCCTCTCTCGAATAAGCGCACCCTTTCCGAAAAAGAGTACTAGAATGGCTGTGAAGTTGAGTGGCTACTATTGCAATGTTACTATACTGACTGCTTAGTGTTAAATGGAAACGGTACGCACTAAGCAGTCACTAATGTCGATAGTATATGTAAATAAGAGTTAGAATGTGTTTGGTGTAAGTCCGTCTGTTTGTAGCTATCTTCTTCTTCTTCTTCTTCAAGATTCTTCTTCTTCTTCTTCTTCTTCTTCTTCTTTGTGTAAAACCTTTAACGCTGTTTTCCGTATATCATAATTGGCATAATTTATCGCAGAAATTTGCTGATACTTGTGACATATGAAAATCGAAAAATCGGGTACACTCGGTCATCATTACGAACCATCGCAAAAGTGTTGAACCTTCCCTAAAGCCACATTTTATTCCTCTAGGAAGCCAAATTACGAACAAGACGCTGTTTTACAACCTTCTCAAGGAGTATCTTATGACCGCAGGAGGAAGTTACGCAGGAGATGTTGCATACGCAGCTAACAGCACTGACAATGCCCTCATATTGGTAATCACAATTTCTTCACAGTAATATTATTACCTACGGCGGCGTAGTTTGATTTTCTTTTTGCCCCAAGGTCCTGGGCTCGACCCCGGCTCTGCCGAGGATTAATCATTTGTGGGACCTTTTCCGCCAAAGCTCAATCAGCTTTTCATCCTAGCGAGGTTGGTTTAATGAGTATCACCTGTTGAGCTTAATGGATTAGTGTCCCTGCCAGGGGGAGTCAAAGACTTTCTTCCATTTTGCATTACAGAAACTGGAGATAAGCAAGGGGTCAACTAAGTCACTAGGCTCGGAGAAGGATTTAACTAGCTTGTGGTACTTGTAGTGACAGCTTTAGTGGTAGTGCTTGCTATAGCGACAAAAGCTTGGAAGGAGGAAAACCGGAGTACCCGGAGAAAAACCCTCAGAGTCAGATAGAGATGAACAAATCTCAGCCCACATGCGAACCCCGGGAGTCGATCCCGGGTCGTAGAGGTGGGAAGCGCGAGTGATGATCACTACGCCAGCCTGACTCCCTGACATCAGTTCATGAACAGAATATTGTTCTTCTCCAGTAAAGTAAAACCAGTTAAATTTGCAAATATCTGGCTGTGGCCAAGCCTGGGATCTTGCATAACTTCTTTTCTTTTGATTTTTTTTTGCTCTTTCCTAGCTTTTGGAAATGGACTTATTTCTATGTTTCCTGTCTCTATTAGGGGCACGCGAGTGATGTTTTTGAGGCTTACCCACAGCTTTTGACGGAAATGGTACTCCGAATTCCATATCAAGTGAGTGGTGTTAACTGCTTTGTGGTTATTCTGTTCAAATGCACTTGATTGGCTTGTTTAAGTAAAATAATAAACCATTCCAATTTTGGCCACATTTCTTGATTAAAAATAAATAAATTATGTTCCCTTCTCACCACTTGACACAGAATGTTGTACTAAAGCTGAAAGCCAGAAAGTTTTCTACTATGGTTTGTTTACTAACTTGCTTACACCAAAGGTAATCAACTAATGACATAGTATTTATAATGATTACGAATAATTTATACAATTATAAGCAAATGTAAAAGGGAGTCAAACATAGTCTCCATAATTGATGAACATCTCATAGTGGCATTGATTGATCCACTAAAATGTGACCTGCATTCCCAGTTCTTACCTCATGGCTCAGTTGGTTAGAGTGCTGCACCGGTTTGAATTTTAACCTTTCAGGCTTGCAGTCTCTCTTTCTTTATTGCTTAAATTGTTATAATGATATATATAGGGAAAGGGGATATTATACGATGGCGCAAACATATTAAGTTTATCTTCGAGTGGAAAAAATATTTTTATAATCAATATAATCATCCAACTTTGTGGTTTAAAGTGGGTTCATTTTTTGTGGTTAGATTGAAGTTCTGGAGTTCAACCTTCATTAAACAGAAGGTTCAACTTGTTGCACTTAATCTTGGAATAGAACCAAGGTGAAACGTCAACTTATACACTGCCTTAGTGTTCTGAAAATCTCTTAAGTGTTTAATTTTATTATTAGGTAAAGAAAGTTTCAGAGTCTATGGAAGAGGGAAAGATACCTGCAGACTTTACAGAGGAATGGTTTTTCATCCTTTGCGAGGTAAGCTTTGGTGAAACTTGACATTATTCTTTTTCCTTAATTTGAATTCTGTTTATTGTCAGTTGAAATAACAGAACCATGTCGGGATTGTCGTTTTATCATCATGAAACCGTGCTAGTTTTGTTTTTTCATGCTGAGAATTAAATTTATAGTCTACCATACCTCAAATTTTAAGCAATGCGGCACAGTTTGTGTATCTGTTCCAACACAACCACTTTACAACTACCATTTTATCATATCAAACGATACTGATATATACTTTGTTATTCTAAAATATTAAACTCTAGGTTAGCCTACCTAATCTCTAAGACAAGGCAGCACAGTTTTTATTTGATGCAACTGAATGACTTGAAAATTAACGTTTTATCATCATGGAACGATGCTATTGGTTAAAGTTTTGAGGAAAGGAATTTAGTTGTAAAAACGTTTTTTAAATGGTTTAATGGTAATTGGCTATTTATTTTATCTTTCTAGTACATGCTGGTGCAACACACACCGTTTGTAAGAAGACAAGTGCGAAAGGTAAGCTAAGGAATTCTTTGTACTGTGGTTTCAACAATTCGGTGTTGGGAGTTTCATTGTTTTCTAAGCAATTGTAAAAGAAAAACACAAAAAGTCGTTAAGATTTCTCATGAAGCGAACTTGTTCTCTTATAACTGAACTACGAATTCCAGCTTACAGCACATCACTTTGTGTGTTCCGTTTTTGCCTTATATTGTTTAGATACAGTGACTGCCATAAAAAAGGTGGGAGTTTTACAGTTATGTAAGCTTTTGTAAAAGAGAACCACAAAAAATGGATTTCACCAGAGTTCACCAGAATCGAACCATTGGCCACTGAAATATCAGTGGAGCAGTCTTAACAACTTAACTGTGAATCCACAGCTTATGCAACGTCACTTTGAGTGCTCCATTTATGCCATATAATGTTTGGATACAGTGACTACTCTGAGAAGTTGCAAGTTTCACAGTTACGTAAGCAATCATAAAAGAGAATACAAAATTTTTTTAAGATTCTATCGTGATTCAAATTAGTCACCTTTCTAATATCAGTTGAGCATTGTGACAAACTGAACTATGAATCCACAGCAGTCCAGGAAAACTGTAGACGAATACTGTAATATTCCGTATTAGAGCCCCGGGCTTATCTAACTTCATAAGGAGTTTTGGGCGGGCCTATGTTCGGGTAGGCTTATAAGTGAAATAAAAGAAATGTTTTGAAACGCCAAGTGAAAATATATCTGAGATACGAACTTGAGCTGTAACATATCATTACATTTAGTACTCAATAACTGCGTGCATGGAAAACTGACGGATTCTAGCTAGCTTTTTATTCTGTTACTCCAAAACATTGGAGTTGAACAGTTGCGTTTGAAACACTAGTCCAAGGCATTCTTGTGACTGTAAATAATTATTGACAATTTTGACAAATTAAGTTAGTAATAACTAAAGCGACAAGTTGTTTCTGTTTGTCTATAGCAATTTGCTCATCACTGTCATCTACTCTCTAACGCAAGGTTTACCTGTACTGGTTACATAAGTTGTCTTTCTCATTAAATCCACACATTTCTCATAAAGAGAACCAGTTTGTTGATGTATCGTGAATGAATCGTTAAAATAGAATAATAACAGTCCTCACTTGTCTTCCTCGCATGAAGGGTGTGGCATACCTTTTAACAAATGTTGTCTATTATTTTAAAAACTCTATTATTCTTATGCAGTTGTTGCTGTTCATATGTGGATCAAAAGAAAGCTATCGCCAACTCAGAGATCTTCACGCTTTGGAGTTTCATATGGATGCAGTCAGGTACAAAGTAGTGCTTTTCTCCACCAGTAGTTTGTACCAGTATCCCAAAAATCTTTCTTAATAAAGTTTTAAAAAAAATTATTGGGAACGTGTGATTCATACAAGTTAGGGTTGAGATATTTTGATTGTCATCATCATCGTTTATTTGACCAACAGGGAAGAGACTACTTCATATCATTTACTTTTGTCCATTTTCCTTATACATTATTAGAATTATTATTATAGAAAAAAAAAACTATGGCAAATAAATCCCTGTGGTAAGAGAGCTCAAAAAGAAGCCACAGGTTTATACTTTTAAACTGCCTTAATTTTCAATTTGCTAAGAGGAGAATTGCAATTTTACTTATCTGGGATCAGGCAGTTAGGAGAGGAAAACAATATATGCAACTTGCTTGTCTTAAAGCTTTTTTTTACACAAATGGTGGAGAAACTCTTGTCATTTTCAGTTGTTCTGATAAAGTGCAACACTTGAAGACTCAATGTCTTGCACTTAAATCAAGCCTTTTCAAATCTCAGTGAGTGAAAGTATTCTAGATGTTTAGTGCTTCAGGAGTGCACGACCAATCGTTTGATATTCGTGCCAGTTGTTTTTAGGCTTGTAATAAGAACCAGTTTGTTGATGTATCGTGGACGAATCGTTTTAAAAAATAGAATAGTTTCAGCATTTCAATAATGATATACTTTATTGAATATTACTACTTTTTGATAAGAATCTGCGATTGGAAGAATAATGTGTGAAGAACAATTTGAAAATATAAAGGTAAAGTTTTCTTTTAACTCCAACACAGTTTATCTTTTCTTGTTGTTGTTTTTAGGCAACTAAGCACTCAGGGAGGGTTTAACAACGAAAGGCAGATTAATCCGCCCATAAGCCTGCCTTACGATACCATAATCTCTCTGGTAAGTAATGTTCTAGTAAAACTAGCGCACCTTTTTAACTGTCAGGTGTCCCATTTCAGTGTACACCAGTTTATGGTAACGTTGTCGTGGTGGAATTATGATATATTCTGGTTTGAAAAAAATTTCATCCAACTGTATTGATGTAATGGCATTACTGGTTCTGTCAGTAGTATCTCTGTTTTGCAACCGCAAAGTCCTGGGTTTGATTCCCAGCTCTGCCGAGGTTTGAACATTTGTGTTACCTTTGTGTGGCAATATATCTGAACAGACAAGTAGAATGCTGCTGGAAATAAATAGCAAAACAGTTGCTGTTCATCAGCAAGATACCTAAATTGCATGCAATTCGGCTCATCCAGCTTTCCGATCCTTCTGAGATTTGTAAATAGAGTACTAGCATCTGCTGGGAGCTAACCCATAAAGGATTAGTGTCTCGTTAAGGGGGAGTCAAAGACTACTGTTTCCTTAACAAACGAAACCAGAGATAAGCACCGGCTCCCCAGGGTCTTTTGGTTTCTAAAGGATGTAGCTTAACTTTAGTTAGTGTTATGTAAAAGCAGCCTTGATTCATCTATGTTTATGACTCTGTACCTTAACAAAGAATGAAAATAATTTAGGATCACATGTAGCAAAATTTCAATTAGGTGTAACAACACATCGATGATGAATTTGTTTGGTTTACAATGCCAGATATAATGTACACCCGGGATTTTTCTGGCAATGGTAATTTTTTTGTCTCAGCAATTCTGTCAGAATTCAGAGAAAACATAAAACTCCGTAACTGAAGTAAGTTAAGAGTTCTGTTGAATAAAGTAAAAGTACCCTGAAACCAAGTAATTATACCAGTCTGGAATGGTATACATGCATTTAGATGTGTTTTACCAAATTAAGGGAATTCAGTGACTTAAAGGTGCCTTTCATTTCCGGAATTTTGGAATTCCTTCAAACCAAATAATTATGCTAAACAATTATGCCAGTCTGGAATGGCATGCATGCATTTTAGATGTGTTTTTCTAAATGAAGGGAACTCAGTGACTTAGAGGTGCCTTTTATTTCTGGAATTTTGGGATTCCCTCTAACTGTACATTTAATGACATAGATTGAACACCTTAAAGCGTGCTCTGAGGTATCTTCAAGTCGAGTCAGCAACTGGCAGAAGTACTGTGTTCAGGAAGAAGGTGAGTCAAACCTGCACAAAACTCGCGAACTTTCAAGAAAACTACGATACTGAAAGTTTTAAGTCTTAAAGTAGTAGTAACTTATTCACGGTGTTTAATGTATGGAATAGATTTTTAACGTTTTGGGAACAAGAAAAATGTTTTAAATGGTTGATAAGAAATAGCTTGCTAGTTAATTGCTAGAAGTGTTTTTGATTTCCAAATAAGAAAATGCAAACCTAGGACACGTTTTGTCTCAATTGTTAACCAAACAACCGTTTTTCCATCATCAGCTTTACTTTTTATCGTTAAGTATGATTTATTTTAAGTACATTGCGATACAAACTGCAAACATGTTTCCAAATTTTCTTTCAAATACCTGTTTACTGAGTTTTACGTAAATTACTTATCTTGTGCTGTTTATCATTCAGACGCTCTGCCTGTGCTGCTGAAATCCAGTTTCCTGTTCAATGAAGGAGTTGCTCCGCTAATACTTCAGTTGCTGTCGTACGCCATTTGTGGTGCTAAAACACAAGGTGCAGGGTCCAGCTCGCCACAGAAAGGGAAAAAAGAGAAAGAGAAGGATAGAGAAAAAGACAAAGAAAACAGCAAGGACAAAGACAAAGAGAAGAACAAAGGGAAGGAAAAAGTGAAGGAGCCACTTGCAGGTAAATATAAATAAATACTTTATTTAACGCCAGTTGCGTAGGAAGTGAGTGCTCATTCTTCCTTGCCAGAGGCTAATGTTGTAATTGCTTGACGGCTCAGATTTTGGTGTGACAATCAAATTTGCAGAGGGAGGAAAACCAGAGTACCTTAAGAAAACCCCTCTGGGTCAGATTGAGATCGACAAACTCAACCCGCTTTTGGAGACCAGGACTTAATCTCGGGTCTTAGAGGCAGTAGGTGATGACCACTACTCCAAGGGGAGTTATTCTAGAGATCTGCAAGAGCGACAAATTTACTCATAAACTCATTTTCTTCATAAAATACACAAAGTTGTTGTTGCTGTTGTCACAAAATTACATAATTTCAGTTTTTGTGCTCATTGCTTGGATTTTAGAGTCATTCATTTTGAATTGATTATGACGGTTACAGTCATGTTGGTAATGGTGATAATGATGTTGATAATGATGATAATGATGTTGATAATGGTAATAATGATGTTGATGATGGTGGTCATAGTGAAGACCATAGTCATTGTAATGATAATTTTCGTGATATTGAAGATTGTCCTAGTGATGGTTGTCATGGTGATAATTGTCATTTGCCTCAATCACTTTTTTTGCATTTTATAACTCGCTAACGAAAATAATGAGTTCAAAGAAATTTAAAATATCTTCTATTTACATAAGGTCGTTCTATATTGTTGATAATGATGATTTGGTGATGTTAATGTTGATGAGGATGCTTGTCATGTTTTGGCAAAACTATCAAAGAAGAAACTTTGGTTCTAAACGTAAATAAACTGACGAGTCTGTATAGCATCCTTAAAATTGTTTTGTGATGTAACAGCAATGATTAATTTTATCCCTGCAGGGTCTGCAGCAGAGTCAGAAAGCAAAACTGAAGGTAAGTGTCGATTTATTTTATTCAAAGGAAACACATTTTATGTTTGGTTAAGGTTTTTTTATCTCTTACCATCTGAAAATGTTTCTGTTAATCCTGGTACCTACGTGGTTACTGAGCTCTCATCCCTGTGAGGCAGCCTGCTCGTGCAGCTAAATAGTTCTTTCCGTGCGCGGCAAGATTTCTGTGTAGTTTATTTCAATTTGTATAGGGTTTATTCCAACCAATTGCCATTTGTATAAATTTATCTCATTATTTCGCGATGTGAAATTCTCACAATTTTTTTTGTCCTCACATGGAGTAACAAGCTAAACAACCCGCGCAGCAGGGGTCTCTTTAAGTGGGAAGTAGATTTCGATGTTCCCGGAACAAATTCCTATTTTTCCAAGTAGGTCAAGCAACATGAACTTATTGTCAGTTGTTCTGTTACTGCTACATGCTTATCACATTAGTTTTGAAAGTTAGTTTTGAAACTTTTAACTAAAAGCAAGGTTCTCCATTCGACAAGTACAACAAAGTCCTTTTTTAATTTCAGCCACGAGCCGTAAACTGGTCCAACTGCTTCATGATGCAGTCGACGTGGACGTGCTGTGTCAGTTTGTTAGGAGTTTCTTGCTGGAGTCAAACTCTACGGCGATTCGATGGCAGGCACACGAATTGCTGTTCAGTATGCACAAGTAAGAGAAGATTAACACTATTTTGATTGGGTTGCCTTTGTGAAGCACAAAGGTTTCAATCACAAAAACAATTTTTGACTTAGTACTGACAAACGTTTGATTTTAAAACCGTAACGCTACGAATTTACTATTTATTATATTTTATTTTATTTGCTGTAAATTAAGCAGCAACAAGGATGCCGGCAAAAAGCTGTGCTCTTCAAGATTCAGCTTTAAACAATGTCATCTTACGACTTAAAACAGACATTTGTTAACTAAAATCGTTTAAAAAACTACCTTTTTGAAATACACGTACCATATTTGGTATAGGACACACTTTTTAGAAAAATATGTATTAGAATCCGCACGAGAAATACGTATTATAATCCGCACGAGAAATAATTATTAGAATTTGCATGAGATATACGTAGTAGAATCTGCATGAGAAATACATATTAGAATCTGCATAAGAAATTGGTATTAGAATCTGTATGAGAAATACGTATTGAGATCTGCATGAAAAAGAAGTATTAGAATTTGTGTAAATCTGATACGTTCTAAAATCTATAAGGGACATTAGTAACAGAAACCGTATATATTTGTCATTTAGATTATCTAACATTACTATTTATTGAGTAAATGTTTTTTTTTGTTTGCAGACATTCGTCTGCCTCTCAAAAGGACAAACTGTCAGACATGATGTGGAAATTATGGCCTGATCTACCGGGCTATGGACGCCGCGCGGCGCAATTTGTCGATCTTCTAGGATATTTCACGCTAAAGAGCGCATCAAAGTCTACAAAGGTTTGTTTTTTCTGGCCAATAACGATCGATGTGTTACATATTATGGTCTTTTATAGTTGTTATTTATTAATATACGGTGTGTTAATTGTTATATATTATGGCCTTTTAGTTGTTACTTATTAATATACGGTGTGTTGTTACATATTATGGTGTGTTAGTTGTTACATATAAAATAATGCATACCTCAAGAAATGGTAAATGTTTCCTTATGTTATTTTAGGGCATTTTCTTGCCTTTATTCAATTTTTTAAAAAGATCATCTAAATCACTAGTATCAGTTCTAAGTTGAAATGTTAAACTATCGTCGTGAGTTGAATGGATAGATGTGGTCTGAGATTGCTTGTACCCGTTTTAGTGGCTTCAAGTTAGCTTCTTGCGCGTTTGTTCCATCTATAAATAGGAATCTACAAATTGTTAAAAACATCTATACACACCAAGATTCCAATAAAAGGTTAAAAATTACAAATGATATAAATTTTTTTCTAAAGTTTTTTCAGGAACATTTTTGACTTAGGTCATCTTCAGTTGTAAAAGATAATTAAAACATCTGTTTGGGAAGCAGAGGAACTAGTAAGAAATAAATTAAACCTTGTAGGGGGTGGCGAGGAGCACAGTGTACAGCGAACGAGTATTATTTTGAAAAGACTTAAAATTTAACTTTAACCAGCACGAAAAACACGAGTTTCCTGAGTTTCTTTGTCTAACTAAACGGTTTTCACAGCCATTGAACATATGGGATATATTTTCTTCCAACTAGCCAGCAATATAATGTGGAGTCACAGGCTCAGAATCGCAATTAGTTTATAATATAGTCTAAGAGAAGTCGGAGGGAAAACCGTTTTATTGATACTTAACAGTATTACGAAGACGTTGCCTATTCTAGAAAATGAATAGAAATCTTGCCCTCTTGCTGAGTTCAGTTACCTAATTTCTTGTAGATTCTTCCATTTAAAGATAGCCTATAATAATCTCTGACTCGTTTCTTAAGCTTTAAGCAACCTTTTTTAAAGTTAATAGTTCACGCGTTTTTTGTTACTGAACATAGCAGTCAAGGGTATAGACTTTTATCACGTGTGTTTAAGTCAGTTGAAACTTAATAAAAGCACTGTTTAAACGGCACAAATGGAAAGAGCAGGTCAAAATTAGTAAGTACTCCAAAATTGGGTTTTTGATGTTAAAAACTTTGGTAGTAATGAAGATTTTAAAAACGAAATTTTATACGAAATTTTAAAAGAAAACATATGAATGTTTGCATGAAATCGAGGTTTGCAGTGCCGACCTCATGCAAACTTTCATAGATTTTCTTTATAATGACAGGACTTTTTTTTGTTTTTGAAAACTCATCAGTGCAACAATCTTTAATACTTAGAGCCTAAACTTACTGCTTTTGACCTGCTCTTTCCATTTCCGCAGTTTAAATCGCACTAATATTAATTTTTATCCGAGTCAAACAAGAGTGACAAAGGTCAAGTGTTGTATACTAATAATTATTTTGCCCTAAAAGTTTCAGGAGTACTGTGAGAAAGCTGTGTCACTACTAAAGATGCAAAATGAGATTCTCGCAAACCATCCGAACTCCAATGTATACAGGTTGGTGTATGTTAAACTTAGGTTCTTTAATAAGGTTAAGCAGTATTTTGTGATAAAAAAACACGTCAAACACTTCAGATTATGCAATAAAGTTATACACGTTTTTATATCGTTCCGAGTTTCATCCATACCTACTCTTTTAGAAAGTTAAGCAGTATCTGATTTCGTATATTTGTACATAGTCTGTGTTCGCTTTTATCGATAACCGTGTGTGTACTACACTCCAAGTCACTACTAATAGACATACCCATTATATTTTCTTTGTTTATGCTTATCGTAATGAACTAGCATACATAGCATTCCCTTCTTTCTCTTATCATTTTCATGATGCAACTAAATCTTTTTCTTGTTTTTGTTTCAAACTATTTATCATACAATTTAAAGCGCTTTTGCGAAAAAGTCTTTGTTTTTGGTCAAATGAGACTATGTTTATAGTTCTTTAAAATTTGAATAGTTTCCTCCATCTTGGTTCATGGCCGCGTCCTAAAGGGGACTGGTAATATCCGTGAATGACGTCAGTCTTGTTCTAAATTTATGTAAAAGTAAAAAGTGAAGGCAGTTAACGGTGAATATCTAAATGAATTCGTCGAATAATGTCAATAACTAAAACTAAAAGGTATCAGGCAATGCTTTTTGTTTCAAATTATGCCGTCATAATTTGGCACTGACCTCATTCACAGCTATTGCCAGTCCCATTCAGGACGCGGCCATAAACCAAGATGGAGGAAACTTTTCAAATTTCAAAGTACCATAAAAAAGTATCATTTGACCAATGCCCAAAACGTTTTCGAAAAAGCACTTTAATTGTATGATACAAAAACAAGAAAAAGGTTTAGTTGCACTTTAACTGAAAATCCTTCGTTGTCCATGTAGTGTGATTATTCTCTTTTATTACGATATTCGCGTTTCATTAATTCTTGCTTTTCTCTTTTGAACAGAATGCTTGCTGGTTACGTTGAATTTGACGGTTACTATTTAGAGAGTGATCCCTGCCTGGTATGCAACAACCCCGAGGTCCCCTTTTCGGTAAGAAGTTCTTGATATTTTATTTGAAGTGCGTGGTAAATAGCTACAGCGTGTTAATTAGACAACTTGAGATTCAAATTTCCCACATTTTTAATTGCTCTATCAAAGAGAATAAAACGTCACCTCCCAGCACTACTTCCGGCGATGGTGAAGTAACCTAGAGCTGTCTTATTCGTGCGTTCTTATTAGTTAGTCATTGCTGCTGGTTGAAATTAACTGTAGGTTCTTGTGGAGTGCTGGGTCGCTTAATGGAGTAAAGTAAAAAAACATTAGTCCTTTATAATAAATCAAAGTACCTTGGTGATTGACTTTGTGTATAACTCATTCTGACCTTCAGCTCAGTTTTTGTTTGGGTTAGTAAAGAAAGCTTCACTTGCTCTTCTAAATGGGATGACGCTTTGAGGATGGTGCTCAATGCTTTTATGCACGTATCCTATTTTGCAAAGTGTTTTCATATTTCGATATGATAAATCCATATTTTTAAGATGTACTCCTGTAAGCCAACGAGAAAATTAAAGGAATAGACACTCTTGTTTTTTAATCAATTATAAGAATCTCGTCCTAAACATAAACTAAATTATTCCTTGCAAATAATGGCCATTTACGTTGCGGCATGAAACACAGATAAACTAATCGAGTTTATGCTCATACCTAATTTATGTTCTGATCTTATTTATTTTCTGATCTAATTTATGCTTTTGATCTAATTTACGTTCTCATCTAAATTATGTTCTTACTAAGTTTGCTCTCATCTAATTTATTGCTGTTTTTTGACGGTTTAGAATCTCAAGTTGTCAGCCATTAAAGCAGATTCAAGGTTTACAACTACTTGTCAGCTGGTAAAACTCATTGGAAGCCACACGATCTCACGGGTTACCCTGCGAATTGCCGACCTCAAGAGGCAAAAAATGGTACATTGACCTAGTCAATACAAAACACAACTTGAAAAAAATTACACTTACTATAATTTTTAGTGTAGCATAGATCTATAGTAAGCAATTTATCAAGTGTACGCTATTAGGTTCTAAGTGGTAGAAGTAATAAAGTATTAGGTAAAAGATTGCAAAAGTAAGCTGATGTACTCTCAAGCTTTTGTGTAGTTAGACTATGAAGGAAAGCATGGAGTACATACTTGGGCTACACTTCGTCATTTCTTTCTTGGCCGAGTTATGGTTGTATACAAGGATAGCAACTGAAGGTTTCCACAAGGAGAAATTGCTCAAAGAGTTTAAAATCCCTTTTCATATTTGAATGACTTCATTGAACGAAGCGGAACAGTTCAAGTTTAATATCTCGGAAGGAATTATATTCAGAGGCTTCTTCTTTATTCCAGCCAAAACAAACTAAAACACAAATAAGGTTTTGCCGTCATCAAACTTGAACTATTTATTCACCCATTTAATTATGGAAACAATTGACAGGGACGTTAGACGTAGTTCTTTACATCATGTCTTTGTTTTTACTGCCAACCAAATGAATATGTATGTTGAGGCTGACGTTATCTGCCAATCAGTTACTTCTGTATAAATTTTGCATTAGCAAAATTAAACGCATTTTGAAAAACATATATTATTTTTGTTGTTGTTGTTGTTTTTGTCTATAAATTACTTTCTTTTTATTATACATCTTCATTTCGTTGAATGCATATGTATGCCATTTTTTATTCTAGGTTCGCACTATCAACCTTTACTACAATAATCGCAGCGTCCAATCAGTTGTAGAACTAAAGAACAAGTAAGTATGCGGAATGAGGGGGAAAATGTAAATACTAGATTGTAACAGCTATTTTGTTACAAGTGTTTTTTTTTTATCGATTTTTTTATGTTGCTTTCTTGAAAATAGCTGGCTTCTCTCTACTTAGTACTTCTTCCTGTTGTGAGATCTTTGTTTTAAGGAGTTAAAGTGAAACTAGGCTTCTCTATTATGTGATAAATGAAAAATATTACATGAATTTTCTCCTCAGGCGTTCCCTTTGGCATAAAGCGAAAAAGTATCATCTAACTCCTGGACAAACAGAGCTGAAGGTACCGTATATTTTGTCCGCCTTTATGTTTACATTTCCAGTCACTACGTTATCCGTCAATCTTTACGTATACATTTTCAGTTAGTATGTTATCAATCTTTATGCGTACATTTTAAGTCAGTACTTTATCAATCATTACGTATACATTTTCAGTCAATTTTACTTGACTTCATGTTTCTGTAAACAAGCTTTTAACTATATTTTGACAAAGGCACAATTTTCTGTGTGGAATACACGTTTGGCTAATTTAATGTTGCTGATATAACCTGAAGAGTTTTCTCCCCACTTTATTGAAATTCTAAGTCACCCACACTGAATTTTCACAAATCTGAGCTTCTATTTATGTTAAAAAATAGGTTACATTTGCATCTAAATTTGGTACTACTAATAAGCTTTATTTGTTATAGATTGGCTTTCCCAGTTCGAATGCTAATTATTTAGGTTATTTTTAACGTCAGCCACCCAATGGAATCTAGCTGTTGAAAGTACACATTTCACGATTTCCACTAGATGTGTCCAATAATAATTGTAGGAACAAAATTAAGCATACTAATAGTAGATCAGTTTCATCAGTTCTGGACAGTGTAATAGCTACTACCGCTCTCAGCAATGCAATAGTTATATCACTGGTTATAAAATCGTTGAAAAAAACCTTTCCTTATAATCGTACATAGTAAAAGTTGTGAAACAGGACACGACATCCGTAGAAGCAGTATTATCAATTTGAAGACATGTCCCCAGTGGTACTGACAAATATTAATAGAAGTCTCTCATTCTTCCTTTAACACTTCAAACTCGAATGCTTAATTTATATTACTAAGACCTTGTAGTTTCATTTTTGTTTTATGTTCTCTCAGTTTTCACCCACTTCTTGTATTTATGATAATTTTGTTGTATAAAATGTAAAATTCAAAGTATTTAATGTACATAACAAAAACACCTAACGTTTTCGATGGACGTGTTCATCGTCTGTTTTATATATTTCATGTCTTTGTGCACAATGGTGATCACGAAAATGATTAAGATGTCTTTAAAAAATGTTTTCTTTTGAACGAAAATCAAGTGCTTGTTCACAAATCATTTGAACAAATGAGTACAATGTTAAAGCAGTAATTAAGTAGTATTGTGACGTGTTCCTCCTTTTGTTTTGCTACAGGTTGATTTCCCGTTGCCAATCGTTGCCTGCAACCTCATGATAGAGTACGGGGACTTTCATGAGAATTTCCAGGTATGTTCTTAGGTCGTCTTATTTCTGTATAGGTTAATTGGTCCTCTCGTTATATCTCATTTACAGAACACTGTGAGCTGGCAAATCGTAGCATAGAATTTTTGATCTGTAATTTTTCCAATGTAATTTATATCTGGTTGGCCACAGTTGGTAAGATCTTTCCCTTTTAGCCATATAGTCTTTGGTTCAATCCCCGCCTTTACCCAATTCGAATATTGGCACCTAAGCTAACTTAACTCTCCTGTCTCAGCTTTCCATCCTTCTGTGGTAGGTAAATGAGTACGAACGTCTGCCGAGAGCTAACCTCAGATGGATTAGTCCCCTGTCCAGGGGAAGTTAAAGACTCATCTACTTAACACTACAGAAACCGTAGATAAGTGCTGGTGGTATGGTCCTCTTGGCTCATAAAGAATTTAGCTTTAAAAGGATCTACATAATATTTTCCTTCTGTAAGGTCCATATCAAATGCTTACATTTGATTATTCTTTGCATTTAACTTATTGCAAGCGATTTTTACCTCACATTTTCAAATTTTGAATATCCTTGTGCTGCCATCTTGATTGTGGCTTGAAATGGTTACAGTGCAAATCTTAATAGCTCTGAAGAAGTCGGGTCTTGATCTGCCATAACATGCCACCACCAAGAAGGCCGCGTGCTGGAAATTGCATTTGATAACCTATACACAAAAAATACAATCCACATAACATAATGTTAAATTTTATTAAATATAGTTTAGATTGTGTAGTAAACTACATGATTCTCAGATTGCATTAAACAGTGTTTAGTCACAAAATGATAACTATTAGGTTATTTGATGGATAGCACTCTTTACTGAGTACGCTTCTACGTTTAGACAGTAAGGAACGTGTTTTGTTTGGATCTCTGTACTAAGTTAGCTTCCTAAGTGATTTTAGTTTCTTACTGTTTAAACCTTTATGTCTAGAACTCTCTGAAGACTTACGTAATTTATTGATTGCTTATTGTATGTATTGTGTCCAGGCTTCCTCAGAGACATTACAATGCCCTCGATGCAGTGCGTCTGTTCCTGCCAATCCTGGTGTCTGTAGCAACTGTGGAGAAAATGTTTATCAGTGCCACAAGTGCAGGTTTATTTTACGAACTATTCAGAGTTTAGAGGTTTTATTGCTTTTTTTATCGATTTCCAGACATCCTAGTTATGTAAGAAATTTTGTAGCTCTTACTCGAAGTTTTACCCTTTCTAGGTCGATCAACTATGACGAAAAGGATCCGTTCCTTTGCAATGCTTGTGGTTTCTGCAAGTATGCCAAATTCGACTACACTTTGACGGCACGGCCATGCTGTGCGGTAGATCCAATTGAAAATGAAGAAGACAGAAAGAAGGTAGCGTGTGTTTTTGTGAAGTGGTATTGATTCTGCTTCTTTCGGGTTTCAGTTGCCAGAGCAGATATTTCATCTCATTTCAAAAACTCACCCACTCACTCACTCGACCGTTTAACGCCACGAGGTGCATAGTTCACATACAAGCTTCCTCCACTTTCATCTGTTTCTTGCCAAGATTTCAAGTTCTCTCCAGGATTTTTCTGCGGCCTTTATTGCCTTGCTCTGTTGATCTACGCCAGGTAGCTCTTGTGACCTTCCTCCATTTCCCCTTCCTTGAAGGTTCCATTTCAGTGCTTGTCTTCTGACATTATCTTCTGGTTTGCACAATGTGTGGCCGATCCAACCCCATTTGTTGCGTAGAATTTGCATCTCATCTCCTTTCAAAACAAGAATAAAAAAATGCCTCAAACACACTTTCTAGTCAAAGTCGTCTTAACACTTCTGAAGTAAACAAGATTAAATCATGAAAAGCAACTTGTAGATTAAAACGTTTTGCAAAGGAAGTTTTGTTTTTAGGACTCGAAAGGAGTATTTGTGAAGTTTGGTATAATTTAGACAGAGTAATTGAAGTCCAAAATGTTTTATTTGATTCTTTGCACTTTTGTTTTGGTAAATTATCGAAATGCATTTTTGAAAGGCAAGTATCTTGTATGTTTTCATAATTGTTTTAAATACAATTGCTACGGCCTTGTAACTTATTGTTGTATTGCAAACTACATTAGAATAGAGGAACAAGGAAAACATATGAATTAAGGTTCTTTAAGAATCACCGCTTTTTATTGTGTAGTGCTATCGTACCTATACGTTTTTCGAAAGGTTACAATTATACTTATTCTTTTTTTGATGAAACATGTTAAGAAATTGGTTGATGTTAAACATCCACAGGTGTTTTCATTTGTCAATTTTCATACAAAAAAAGCAATTATACTTCTAATTGATCTGTAGATACCTGTCGTAACAGAATAATATAAAACCTGCCGTTGGTAAAAAAATATTTACAGAAAAGTTCTATCTGTTCGGTTATGTTCGTTTATTTGTTTCTGAAAAGAAAAGTGGTATCCGCATGCGCTAAATAAACGCCTATATTATAACAAGAGGTCTCAGGTAGTCTTTATCTTTTTTTATTTTTCATCGCTTAAATTTGTTGTGTTGTAGTATAAAGTTATCATTCACGCTGTACAAGAATGATTATTTGCAATGAGTACAAAATTTATCACAGCCACATAAGGTGCTAGCTTGTCGTCATTGACGATTATTTTGCAGTTTTCGAGCTTTTCTTTGTGAAATACAACACCTTTTTTCTTTACATTTGCAAACCCATTCAAGTTGATAAAACAATAACGTTACAATATCCTCACGTGTTAAGGTTAACTTGTTTCTCATTAATATCAGATGGAATTTTTTAAATTGAATAGAAAAATTTTGAATGTCTGCTCACATATTAAAACATGCGTGCATGTGCTTTGGTTGAAAATTTATGACACAAGAGTCCATTCTTTTCCTTGTGTCCTTCCGATCCGAGTAAAAAGAGCAACAAAAACTTTAATATAACCTGAGCTAGGCTTTTATTTATCCAATGCATGAACAAATTAGTAATAATGCGGATCTTTTTTTAAGGCTGTTGCAAGTATCAACTCATTGTTGGAGAGAGCTGACCGTGTATATCGCCAGTTAGTCGGTCACAGGCAGCCACTTGATCTTCTATTGATGAAGATCCTTGAACAAGGAGATGCAGAAGTCATTCAGGTATTAGTTATTCCACAAAAATTTCGAGTGGATTCAATGTTGATAAGACAATGTTTGTTTGATTTATTTCGTTCAAATATGGGTCTAAAACCTTGATTTAGTTTCCTGAAATGATAAGAACGTGATCTTTGTTAGGTGGCTTATCAAATGAGATTTACTTTGTTTTTGTTGGGACTAGACGTCTTTTGGGTTTTAGGTTAATTATCATGTTCTTTGTTTAGATTAAAAGTTTATGATTCTGCATCTAACCAGTCTGTCAGACTAGCCGGGTTTTACTTTTCAGGTTTTGGTAAGTAATCAGAGTAAAGCGTGCACATTTTTCAGCAAACTCACGTTGTTGAGAGGACGACTGCTTGCAGTTGACAACGAGTTTGCTTGACTAAACTGAAATCTTGTGTTCGTTCTCGTATTCTTACTGGGATCTAAAGGTATCTTTTCTTTATTGAAATTGTTACGAAAGGACATTAAGAAGACTGGTCATATGTATTCAATATTAATTTTATCTGAATTCCTTTAACTTCTTTTACAATTATAGCTGTAATTGACAAGTATCAATATTATTAATAGTTTCTTTTCAACTGCCAATAGTTTTACCTCACAATATTCTGATTGCCTTTGTTAGAGTGTGAGTACGATTACAGGAGGATCATCCTCCTCCGGCAGTGGCGTAAACAAAGCAATACAGGCCTTGGCACATCGCTATTGTACTGAATGTAAAGGGACTTTTGATGAACTTAGCAAGATCATACAGGTAAGACTGAAGAATTTTATGTTGAGTATAAAGAGACCTTGGACGAACTTTGCAAGTTTATTCAGGTGATACGAAGATCTTAATATTAAACACAAAAAGAACTTTGATGAATTTAGCAGGATTATACACGTAAGATTGAAGATTTTTAGATTAAGCACAGAAAGAACTTTGAAGAACTTAGCAAGAACATAGAGGTAAGATTGAAGATTTTTTACATTAAGCTCAAAAAGAACTTCGATGAACTTAACAAGATCATACAGGTAGTATGAAGATTTTTATATTAAACACAAGAAGAACTTTAATGAACTTAACAAGATCATTCAGGTAAGATTGAAGATCTAAGTATTAAACTATGATGCAATTACAGAATGGAGATTATTTTTTGGTAAATGTTGGAGTTCAAGTATTCTTTCTTCTAGTATGGTTGGCATAGCTGTCATCCCTTTATGCTTTCCACCCCGGCCCTCTCCCTAAACTTCACATGTAGACAGAGATTTGTTCATCTCGATTTGACTTTTAGGGTCTTTTTCTGGGTTCTCTGATTTTCCTACCTCATCAAAAAACATATCTAATTACATTTGCAGAAACCCTTTTACTAACAAAGATAACAAAAAATATAACAAATATTAAACATAGCATGATACTTATTAACAAATTAATCTCACGTGATCTAACGTTTTTGATGTGGTAATGTTATAGAAAGTCTTGGCTTCACGTAAGGAGCTGCTAGAATATGACCGTCGTGAGCATGACTCCCATGGTGGTGTTTGTGTCACGCCAACACCATCCCCAAGGGCCAGCAGTTCGAAGTTTGTCCCCAGCCCAGGTACTCCAGGACCATCGCTGTCACGTTCACTGTCTGTGCTATCAGGTATCAAGGCAATTGCTGGATGTTATGGCTGTGCTTCGGCTGCAACAGAACACTGCGTGACTTTACTGAGAGCTTTGGCAATGGTACCAAGTACTCGAGAGATGCTTGTTGAAGAGGTACGGAATTAGGATTGTATTTTTTGTAAGTCATTGGATTTTTGAGATGGGGATTCCAATTATCTATTACTAAGATCTCGGAAAACCCCCAAAAGAGCAATAAGATTATTCAATTATTAAATTCGCTTTTCGTATGGCAATCACAGCACAAAATGAACTATTGTGGGGATAAAATTGCTAAAAATAGGAGAACAAGAATTAAGAAGGGGGGTCCTGGACTTTAGAGGGGGGTTCCAGAACCCCTAGAACCCTCCCCTTGCAACGCTTTTGGGCAAAGAGGTAAAGAGGAACGAGAAATGGAAGAGTAAGAGGAAATACGGGAGGGTTGAAGACAAAATTGTAATTTTGTAGGTAGGCTGGCCAAAGGACATTAACGTAGCAGCAGCAGCTCGTTATTTGGTTCCATAATGAAAAACAGCTTAATAGACATTTTTTTTACCATGAAAGTACTTAGCCAGTCATAAAAGCGTATGCAGGTCGAGACAAATTAAAAGCTTTTAATTTTTGATTTAGGGATTGATCAGCGAGTTAGTGGATTTCAACTTGCATCAAGGCACTGCCCAAATGAGGAGTGATGTCCGTCATTTGTTGTGTCTACTAACCAAGGACAACTCAGACGCCACGCAGCAGCTGAATGAAATCTTTATTCAGAGAGTCACAGAAGCACTTGGAGGGCACAGATCCAACCCTGCAGCAGTTAGTATAATTTGATACTATTAGTACTCTGAAATGGAATATACCTTTATTGATTTTCATCCATCAGAGTTGTAACTTCTAAAGATTTGATATTTTATTCTATTAGGTGTCTGGAATAAGCCGTGAGATGCTTTTGTTGAATAGCACAATTGAAATGGAAGATAAGTGTTGGGAGGATCGCCTCAGATGTGGTAAGTTAGTTGAAAGTATGCTTCCATTTCTTTGTCACAGATGGCTTTGCTGTAAAGTTCGGTTTAAAGAGTCTAAATAAAGAACTTTCAATAAACAGATTTATAACCAGTAAAGATTTAGACTATCAGCCTTAGACAATCGTCAATTTACAGATCAATCATCTGTTCATGAAACTTATATTGTTTGTAATCGGTAGTCAGGCTTGCAATCAGCTTATTTGTCAATCGGTGATTTGCCATAATCAACCAACCAATCAAAAATCAAAAAAAGAATATTTAATTTAGTACTTGAAGCGTATGCAAATACCTTTTGGTTTTATTGTAAATGATAAAGAAAATAAATATATGCTATTATAAGCATTCAGCTCTACCTATACAAACCGTAAACCAATAACAGAAATCTTAGTACCAAGTATTTATCGAGTTTGTTCTTGCATGCCTAACCTTGAAAATCGTTTATAACATTTTTGCTTAGTTATTGTTGTACAACTTTGAGTGGCTCTCTAAAGTTAGCCTGTTTCACGAGTTCGAGCACCATTGAAGCCTTCTCCTAACTTTTTACATAACTATGAAATTGTTTATAACGTCAATAATAATTCCCATTGACGATCACAGTGATGAAGCTTTTTATGATGGGAGTGGAGGAGAAAAGCCCACTTGTGATGGAGAGCATTACACTTCCTTGTTTGAAGATCCTCATGCGCCTTCTCAAGCCACCTCCTCCAACCAGCAAGAAGAACAAGGTGAGGCACCTCTTCTCTGTGCTAAAAGGAATTCTTCATCCAAAATTGAAGCACAATAACTGTTAACTAACTGTGATGTTGTTCATGTCAGCTTGTTTTGCAAAGATTTTACAATAAAAGAAATAATAATCCTGTGGGCACATTTTACAGTTTTACTTTGTTATATTGCTTTTTTGCTCTAGTTTTTAATACTGAAGTTGAAGGTAAAAATGACGCAAGAGAAATTATATAAAGCTCTTTGTTTAAACATTTAAACTCAAATTGCATATGAATATTTTTTTGTCCAAGAACAAATCAAAGTATGGAACGATTTCTTCAAATCTAAAATGCAATTACCTAGTTCTTTTTTCTTAAGTTTATCTTTAACTATTATTAGTTATTGTCCATATTGTTTTTCGAATAGGTACAATATAGTTTTTACAAAAGATTCACCAAATTCGGCGAAGCAGAACACATACCTATCTTGCTGTTGCTTGCGGGTGTTGTCGAGATGAAAATGTAGTCCATTTGTTTGCTTTTTCGTTAATCTTCTTTAAATATACAGATACACATACATAAACTGTAATTTGTATGTATGTAATTAACCGATTGAAAATAATGTAAACAAAAATAGTTTTCTGGTTGGCTAGGCTGTTTAGCCCCTATATTTATTCCAGCCAACCACCACCCATATACGACTTAACATTACTATATCTTGAGATAAAAAAACATCTGTACTTAAGTTGAATAAATTACATTAGCTTAAATCCTAGTATAGTGTTAAGCGATGTAAAAACGTATTAAAGGTTCAATAAACGTACAGACGTTTTTAAAAAAAACATTGAATGTTAATCTTTAACCCAGTTAAAAATGGTGTGTTGCATCCAAGCATCAAAATGAAACAACTGTTATCGTCATCAATCTTTTTGGTGTTTTGGAATTATGTTGAATGGAAAACCAAAACGTTTGAAAGAAAGAGGTCATTTTGTGCCAACACCACAACAGCGATTGTCCTAAGAACGTCCAAAAATGTATTGAAAAAGAACCATTTGTTAGAATAGTCCTTTATGAAAAAATTGAACAGTCCACAATAATGCGCTGGCTAGCAACTGCATGGTAACACTTCTGTGTGGTTTGTCACAGGATAAATCCCAAGAAAAACTTGGTTCCATCGGGGTCAACAGCAGTATCCATATTAACACCAAGCAGTGGATGGCAGGAGAACCTGGGCACAAGTTTGAAGACTGGAAAAAGCAAGCTATCAAGAAACCATTGGGACCGAAACCAGTCGGTAATATATAGCACTTTCTCTTTGTAATGCATCGCACTTGTTGGCTGAAAAAACCTTTTGATTCATACTTGGCCAAAACCGGTCGGTAATATAGCACTTTCTCTTTGTAATGCATCGTACTTATTGGCTGACAAAACGTTTTGATTCATACTTGGCTTAATACATGCGAACAGTTAGGGTTCCCGCGGGTCTTTAAAAGTCCTTAAAAATCTTTATTTTGATTTTTGCAGATTTAAGGCCTTAAAAAGGTCTTAAATTTGCTAGATTTTCTTCTTGATGTCTTAAAAGGCATTAAAAAAATTAATGTGTAATGCGAATGAAAATGAGTTTTTCTTGCTGCCAAATCTTAATGCAACATTTAAAATGTATTCTCTGCCTATCAGGAGCAGTTTTAACAGGACGGTCAGTTCTTTCACATTGTTGACTACTATTGCACTGACTGCACCACATCACGCTGAATCTGCCATTGTTGACTACTATTGCACTGACTGCACCACACCACGCTGAATCTGCCATTGTTGACTACTATTGCACTGACTGCACCACACCACGCTGAATCTGCCGTTGTTGACGAGAACTTTTTTGTTATTCGGTTCTAGATTTTTGTGAAGGTGTGATCGTGCTTACCGTGGAAAGTGTTGTTATCTCTTTTAGTATTGTTATCTCTTTAAGGGTTCTTTTTTTCTGATTTTTTTGTATTAAAAAGTTGGTCTTAAATTTTTCGACATTCGGCATTAAAAGGTCTTAAATTTGTTTGCTGCTGAGCTGCAGGAACCGTGTAGCATGTTAGTCATTAAAAATGTCTGGTTATGTATTCATTTTCGACGTATTTTCACGTTTTAACACCTTTATGCACACTTTAAGAGATTTCGGAAAGTGGTTGTATTGTGTATCTCACTATTATCCCTTTAAATCATTCACTGTCAATTTTTCTTTCGTCCGCGATCAATGACTGAAAAAAATTGTAAACTTGTGTTTACTAGTAAATTATTTAATGTCATAGACTGACGAAAAGACACGGTTTCGGTCGATTTTTTCTATTTTAAAGCAAAACAAGAAATGCTCAATCGTTGCAGAACAAGAACATGCAGTTTTGTGTTGAGTTTTTTGCAAAAAAAATGCCTTAACCAGTCAAAAACTTTACAATCTCAGCAAAGCTTAATTCGATCCCACCATATTGGCGGAGTTCAGTCTATGTAATTGTAACAAGTTTTGCTCGTACTTAATTTGATTGCTGGTGACCCAAAAGCATTCTGGGTGATTAAGTAAGTATTTATAAGCCACTTGAAGCTAATGAGAAATTTCGCTGCCCGTTGGGTTGTTTGGAAGTTAAACTAAAAATTAATTAGTATGTAAAAGGTTAACTAAAAAATGCCACAGTGAGTTAAGTTTACTTTTTTAATGGTCCATATTTAAGTGTTGACACATTTTTAATGAGCAATTTTCAATCGGTTTAGTAATTGTTTTATTTTGAGATGCACATGTAACCCCTAGAATTAAGTATAATTAGGAGAACGTTATGATTTTAGCTTGTGAGATTTTGTAGGCGTTTCACAGTGTTAAGTTATTAAAGCAAGAGAAAATCAAAGGTATTTCTCGGAGGCTTCGAGAATAATTATTTACAATGTATTGTGCTCTTATCAGTTCCATAGTAAATTATTCCATTGTTTTTGAGAGACGTACTAATACATTTTATCTGTTGCTCACTTTCAGGCAAGGAAAGCAGGGAAGATGCGAGATGCAGATACCTTATGGAGAAATACGTTCGGAAGTGGAAGTTGCGCATGGAAAGATTTGCTTCTCCACCTTCAGAGTTTCCTGAGGAAGGATGGCTGCGTCAAGTGTTGTTTACACCTTCATGTAGGCAGGCCAGACAAATGGCGTGCTCTATTGTGGAGTCACTCTGTCAGGTACGATCTGAACGTTTTCGTTTGTGTGCAACAAAAACTTTGCTAATAGTTTCACAAAATGTTCGTATTAATGAACTGCTAATAGTTCAAGTGCGTTGCTTGTAGGTGTACAGTTTGTAATCGTAAGCATGTTGCCCGATGCACATATAACTTTCAACAAGGGCTGAATGGATACATAAATACATACTGTTAAAATATCCCAACACCTACTTTTTTTAGTATAATTTCCTGCTAATTTTAATATATTTCCATTCAAAAATGAGTACATCGAGGAAATAATTTTATGTTTTGCTTTGCAGGTTGCCAGTAGGAGACAACATATGCTAGATCTTTTAACAAGGTAGATGCATTTAGTGGATGATAATAACTTAGTTTGTCTGCTTTTAAAAGAAACACTCTTGTTTGTTGCTGTGTTGCTGTTTTTCATGGTAGGGTTTGAGGGATCTTAAGAGCAACACCCGTCACTAAGTTCCCTACTTCAGGGTAAATGTTCTCCCTCCCAGTGTGACCAGAAAACATGTGGGCTAATAACTCCGTTTTTATTGACAAGTGTGTGGGTTTTCTCCGATAGAAGATTGAGAAATTAATTACACATGTTCAGCCCTTGGCCTTGGGATCGAAGTCACTGCTTTCTTTTCACAGCCAGAGATCTTAAACAACTGGGCAAAGCTCGCACACACAAAGTATAGTCATTGTAACCCGAACAATGAAAGCAGCTCAGGGTATTGGTTAGCCTAGTTTTCTCGGATCAGCAATTGTTAGAAGGTCATTGGTGTAGCGTGAACGTTGGAAGTATTTTAATAGTGTGTGATAAATTTTGAAATATTGAAATGGAACATATTTTTAGAAATCCAAAACACGTTTCAAATATAATAAAGAAGGGATACAGTCGGACCAAGGACTACAAGCCGAAACGTCAGTTCAAAAATTCATTTCACTATGGTGTAAAACGTATTAATTTGTAAGAGTGTTTCTGTAGGAACACCAATGCGGCATCCCATTTATGACAAATTTAATAAAGCTTGGATTTGGCAAGAATGACTGACCCTATTTACCTGCTTCCCTTTATACTTGGACTATAATACATTCTTGTGTCGCACAGCTATTTAGATGAGGTGGGTAAGGCTGGAGAGCACGCTGCCGAGTTTCTCCAGTTGTACCAGAGGCTAATCAGACCAACACACTGGAAGGTGTATCTCTCACTTCACGGCGCTCTCATGCAGATTGGTGACCTTATTACCAAGGTATGTGTTTGTCTGGGAAAAGAAGATTTTTCTTTTCCTTGCAAAAACTAAATCAAACTTTGTTACAAGAGGTGTGAGTTTTTGAAAAGTTAATTTGGTTTTGAGCTTTATATTTTGCTTACTTTTTAGCATCGTCGCCTTTTCTTCGTTTGCCTTTTGTGTTTTAGATTACTATGAATTAATTTTAAGAAACTGTCAAGTAACTTTGTTGATATATGTTGGTTTATTTTTTTTATCAGGAAATTGACAATCTTTCCGTATTGGAGGAAACAACACTAACCTCGGATTTATCTCAAGGTTATGCTCTCAAGATGCTTACAGGTGAGTGAGTCGCAGTTGTGGTAATTGTAGTAGTTGTAGTAGTGGTAGTAGTAGTAGTAGTAGTAGTAATAGTAGTAGTAGTAGTAGTTATAGGTAGTAGTAGTAGTAGTATAGTAGTAGTAGTAGTAGTAGTAGTAGTAGTAGTAGTAATAGTAGTAGTAGTAGTAGTAGTAGTAGTAGTAGTAGT
>JAOBAY020116163.1:0-16561 GCA_025331085.2 Zoanthus sociatus | reverse complement strand
CTGATAGGTCTAGGTATCTTGCTACTCGTGGCGGCCCCGAGGGTCGTTACCTTAGGTCGGGGTGTTTGAGTAGTGGATGCGGACCTGGGTCGGGGTGCCGCGGTGGTGGGTGTCTCGACCCGTTTGGCCAGTCGTTTCAACCATTTCTCGACGTTAGTGGTAACAAGGTCGTCATCGTCGTCTTCGGCATCTGCTGCTCCGTCTCCGCCCCCCGAAGGGATCTGACGTAGACGTTTGTTGGCTCTCAACAATTGGGTCGAGATGGGTTTGATGCGTTGTACTTTGATGTCGTCCGGTAACGTGGGATCTTCCAAAATACGTTTCTTCTTGGCACCAAGTTGCCCTGCTCGATTCAACCACGCATTGCCTGTCAATACGTCTTTGTAGTAACGGACGTCCGATTCCAATTCTTTTTTGGGAATGAGGAGCAATTCTTCCATGCCCATGGGTTGGTCCATGATGATGATGATGCTAGGTAGGTATCACACACCGACACAGATCGTGCATTCCTTGCCAGAATCCTTTACCTTTTTGACGAAGGAGAATGTTTCTTCGGTGTTGAAGAGAGTGTCTGCGCTTTCCTAGGTCGCGTAAGGCCTTTTTATGTCGTCGTAATCGAGCCATCAAGGGTGGATCGAGAGGTACATTGTTTTTGAGTGTGTTTAACACGATGTCGCTGACAGCATTGATTTGATCTCGATTGGCTGCTTGTAAGATCTGTTGACGTCGTCGCGGTCGACTGCTGGCCTCGATCAAACTCTGAAGGAACGGAGCTTGGCGTTCCAACCTCGCACTCGGATACTTTCCGGTCATTCTCCCAATAGTTTTCGAACACCGTGTTGGGCAGCTCCACTGACGGCTCCTGTTCCTGCAGCAATGGCAGCCGCCTTTCCGATACGTGTCAGATTCTTCTTGGTGGCTGTTTTCTTGACGGTCTTTCCTAAACGAGCGAGACGGGCACGACCTCCACTCGATCGTACACCACGTGTAAGAGCTCCGAGTTTAGGTCCAAAACTACGTAAAAGACGGGGTAAACTTCTGAGCAAAGCACCAAACCCTGCACCGATCTGCTGCCTTTTTCGTCGTAATGTCAGAGCAGATGAGCGTCGTCTTCGTTTTATACGTCTGGTCATTTTTGTAAGAGCATGGGCAGTAAAGTGGCGAGGGCAATTCCGATCCCGGCACCTTTACCACGTTGAGTACGTTTAGGAGGAACGTAACGGCGTAGATTACCTCCTCGTTGCTGTCGTCGTCGTCGACGTCTCCCTACACGGCGTCTCGGCATAATGATGTCTCGTTAGATGAGTGTGTCTGTTTTTATAGTCTCTCTCACCAGAATCCGTAACGGCTTTTACCGTAAATGTCGTCACCCAGACCAAAGAACCCACCACGCTGTCCTCGCTTAAAAGGTACGTAACGTCGTAATCCTCGTCCTAGTTGTGGTGTACGTCGCACTGTACGTCGCATTGCACGTCGTTTACGTCGTTGCTTGGGCATGATGGACGGAATGACACGCTTGAACCTGTCTTTCGTGGTTTTATAATTGGGCGCCTGGAATGATACCTCCTAGAGTTCTGTTCCACAATCCTTTTCCTAGGTTCTCCAAGGTTTTGATGAAATTGCCTCCGCGTTGAGAAGGAGGAAGCCGAAACGATTGTATGCATCCTTTCGGTACAAAGGCACCACCGTATTGTATTGAGGGCATCACCACACGGTGTCGTACGGTTCGTCGTTTTGATCTTTTTGCTCTTTTTCGGGACGGCAAGCGTCGTCGTCGCCTACGGACAGCCATGAGCCTGGTATGGTGGAGGTGGAGGTGTCTGGGACTTTTATACCGTCGTCTGGTAAGGTTTGTCCCTGGTATCTCCGTTTGATGCGATCAGGAATGAGAGGGGCCAGATCAATCATCATGTGATGCGTCCACAGAAGCTCCTCTTCGTTCAATTGCGTCAGGCATTTGGCGTACGACGTGTAGGCCAAACGACTCATGGCGACTTTGGTGTCGTAGTTGCGAAATTCCAGAAAGCCTTTCACGATCATGGACGCCCAACTCAACGCAGCGAGTACCCACACGTTCGAGGTGAGGGGCCCTGCTACAGTTCCAGCACTCAACAAGATCACGGACAAAATGTTGACGAACATGCGTATACGTCTCAAACGAATGTAATTCTGGCGATGACACCAGTAATGATAATGGCAACGTTGCAATGACGTCTTCATCTTCCTCTTCCTCGTCCTCTTCCACCTCGTCCTCTACCACGTCGTGCTACTGTACGACCACCAGCCGTTCTTGTCGATATGCGTCGCGTCTGGGGTGTACGATTGTCTTTATAGACGGTAGTGATGGTATTGGTGTGTGTGACGGCATGAATATTACGACCTCGTAAACGTTGATTTTCATCTTCTCGCAGCCGTTCCAATGTTCGTTGCATTTCAGCATTATTACGATCATTATTACGATCATTATTACCATCATCATCATCACCATCATCACCATCATCACCGCCATCACCACCGCCATCACCACCACCAGGGCGTTGTGGTGGGCGAGGAGAAGGTCGTCGATTGGCAGTTGTACGCAATGAGTCCAAAACGACATGCAGGTCTTGGGCGGTCGAGGGTCCAGCTGCACCAGTCGTCGTCGTCGTCGTCAATCTTCTTCTGTGTATTGTCGCTAATGAATCGTCAGAGGGCACTGGACTACTCCCAGCTCCTACAGACGTGGTCGATTGAGGTGAAGGTGCCGCCTCGGAACGTCCTGCTCCTACCGATGTGGTGCCGAGTGTTTGAAAAAGCGCTTGCGTTCGTGGCGATTGATCTTGTAATCGTCCAGAGGATGCGACTCTGTTCACGGGAGACCCTGGAGTGAATGTTGAGGCAGGCAGCACCACGTCGTCATCAGGAAAGAAGTTTTCGGCTTGTGGTGTTTGTATACTTTCATGCCATACGTTTTCGGCTTGTGGTTGCGTGGCAGGATTGAAGTCAATCATCCATTGGGACAGCCCGTCATGCTCCATCAGGCGATCGCTCAACTCGGTCTCTTGACCTCCTTCTCTTCTTCGACGTTCTTGCTCTCTTTGTCGTTGCTGTTGACGTTCGAGTGTCGGCCGACTCATCCGTTACATCCTTTTGATGACGACGTCGGTACGTGCTCGTATAACCTTCGTCTTGCAATACGTTCGCATACAATCGATATTGGTCGTCCGCTGCTGGATGCAGGTCCAACATCAAATACCCAAACGGACGGGACGTGGCCTTGTTATATACTTCCAAAGCGTCCCGCCAATGCAACGGAAACATTTGCTGTAGGAGGATGCGGATCCCGGTCTGATCGCGAGGGTTTTTGAACGCCACAATGTAATGGGCATTACGCGAAATGGTCTTGGCATATTTGCCTGGTGGAAACAGATCTTGAATCAAGTACACGACGGTGATGTTGCGGTGATGCGAATCGCGGGTGAACAGATCCAGTACCCGTTTGTCGTTTGACCCTTCGTCCATCAAATCGTCGAGAATCAATACTCCTCCTGGTGACGTCGTCTTGCCAAACCATGCGTGCAGTTGGTTCAAGTCGGGAATCCCATGATGAAAGTGTATGCCTTGTTTTTTCATCGTGTCGAACAAGGGTTGCCATACAGTGCAACAATAATGAATCGTGTTGGACGGTAAGTCTTTGAAATAACATCCAGGGTCGCGTAAGAGTTTGCTGACAAACACGGTCTTTCCCGAGCCCGAGGGACCCGCCACTAAAATACTAGAAGGTGTTCGAAAGAACATCTCATCAAATGACACACGGTTCACAACGTTTGTTTCTTTTATTTAGGTGGTCATGGTTACATATAATATCGTACGGAGCGACATAGGTTGGCTTACCAACTACAGAGCAGTCAAGAGTCCCAAAGGAATGCTTCATTATCACGTTTTACATCATATCGATCGCTACATTTGTTCTGGTGTTTCTCGTTTAAAAATAAAATGAAAAAAATTACAAATACACGAGTTCTTCTCCGATTTTAACCGGAGCTACGTATTTTAACATCTTGTATTTCATCCAACTTGCAATAAGGGCATCATTGTATACGTAATCGTACGGATCAAATCGTTCAAGAAAGTCTCTCATCGTCTTGCCTTGACTGCGGTCCACCAGAAAGCGTAAGGCGTAATGTCCGCATGTGGCACTGTTCAAGGCTTGTAAACTTTGCGTATTGGCTTCAATCACCGACCAATGTTTCCTCAGCCAGGTTTGCAGATGGGGCGTTTTGTGTATCGCCAACGGCAAGCCGTAACTGTCCATGACTTGACACACTCCGTTTTCGTCTGTCCACAATGCAATCCAATGACGGCCTTGCTGCGTGTGAGGATCCGTGTTGACGATGTATCCACGAGGTTTGGTGTGTACAGGTGTCTTGGGTAAGGTATCGGCTGCAAAGACACCGGCAAACATCGGCCGCAACGTATCTTCGCTCTGTGCCAGATCGTTCAGTTGTTGTGTGGTGACGGCATCGAATTCCATTCTTGTTTTCTTTCTCTAATCGTAGATGTCGTACAAGATGGCTCCGTTAGGATCGGCGCGCAGCACGGCTTCGAACTGGGCGTAGATGACGACACTGATGGGATGAGCGACGGCAGCACCCAATTTAAGGATGAGACGGACGTTGCCTTTCTGTTTAGGATTCATGAACGGTCCATCCAGATTTCCACTGGCCGTGTTGTCGAAGACGAACAGCGTACAATTGCGTCCGTCGCCCCACATGCCCGGCGTGATCATGCTGGCTCCGACTCTCGAGTAGAATCCTCCCGCTTGCAAGAAACGGTGATAGCCTGCCATGTCTTTTTCGTTGTTGTTGTGATTGAGTTCCAAGGTCCTGTACGGATACTCTTCGCCACGGATCAGCTGTTTGACAGATTCCACACCAAAGTTCTGGAACGCAAAGGGGTGATGGGCCAAATGACCGTTAAGGGCGTCGGGTTCCAAGAGACCCACGACCACACGTTGTGGAATACGGCCTTGAAACAGGTTGTCTTCGTTGAATTCTTGCACGTTGGTAGGAATGGTGAACACCCTACATTCGCTGCGAATGGTGGCCATGGCCACGTTTTGGCGTTGCGTGTGACGTGCAGCGGTGATCTGTTTGTACAGGGGTGCATCCACATTAACGATACACATGTGGAATTTCATGCTGAAATCGGCTTTGTCCAGTTTTTTGGGCGTGATTCCCACTCCGTTGAGATAATACTTGGCCGGTTGGAACGTGAACACGTACCGCTGTTCGATACCTGGGGGAACGAGACGGTGCATGTAAAACACTTCGTGCATGGGTTTGAAGAAGAACGTGTGCCATTTTCCTCCATCGAATTTTTTCTTTTCGGCTTTACTGGCCAGCACGAAGGCTTTCTGCTCGTCAGAGAGGGCTCTGTAATGGGCGTGGCCGAAATTGACGACACCGTCGGCAAACAGGGTGTCCAAATCGGCATTGAGGTTGGCCACGGTGTCTTGTCGTAGAGTGACGGTCGTGTTGTTGAGGTTGTTGGCAGTGATCTCGGCCGGAGCATCCAAGGGTACGTACCCAGTGGTCGGTTCGATCGGAAACCACCCTTCTGGAGCCAACAGGGATCCTCCTTCTTCGGGTGTGTAGTTCATGACCGTCGCCAAATACGCTCGAATCGAATACGTGTCGGTTTGAGGATTGAGAAGGACGCCATTCCATTTGATGGTGCATTGCTTGATCATGGTGTGTGGCATGTTGATGGTAGGAAAAATGTTGTCGGCGGCAGCGATGTTTTCGTAGGCGGTGTCAGCGGCATTGCGTTTCTGGAGTCTCAAGGTCATGCTGAAATACGACCGGTTCAAATCGACGAATGCATCGGTGGCTGGAATGAGAAATTCCACGGGAGCCAGATTGTCCGAGACGGGCGAGTAATCTTGGAAACGTTTTTCTTTGATGCTCATGTCGGTACGAGGCAGTTCGAACAATTGTACTTCATTGCCGATGGACGGCTTCGAGCCTACGTACGGTACGATCTCCATGTCTAACGGCGTCCACGTCGAGACGATCTGGTGCGTCGACGGGTTGGACGTCTCCTTCTTATACGTTTTACGTCGAGCGGTTGGGACGTATGGATGGGAAAGAGTTCCAAGGCTCTCTCGAGAGGAATGCGTCTACCTCGTTGACGTGGATTGATCCCAATCGGACGTCGACCGCGTTGAAGGAGTTGCAGTAAGGACATTCTTCCTCCTTTCATTCCCCGTGGCGCACGATGAAAACGAGGACGATTGTAAATGGGTTTCATACGTTGCATGATGCTTCAGCCAAAAATATCCCGTACACGTCCCGGTAACTTCTTGACACGTTTGACGGCCCTTCCCGGTAGAGAGTTGCTGGCTTTACGTTTAAGTTCACGCTTGACTCCCTTTTTAAAGTCTTGCTCGAGCTTGCGTTTGACGGCTTTTTTGTCAATGCTCTGAACGCCGTGATCCAGGCCCTGCTGGATGAGACGGTTGACGTCGATCCCTCTCAAACTCTCGGTCGCCCCAGCCAAAGCGAGATCGTCTCGTAATCCGCGTCCGTGCTGCGTACTAAATCGATACAGACTTCCGCCACGCATACTGCCTAGCATCTGATCGGATCGTGATTCCGTCTCTGGTTTTTATCTTTTTTTGTAGCTGGGATGTTGGCACGGCCCGATCACAGGCAATTGTTATCACGTGATAGATGTGGATCTACCGGGGTGGATATGCAATTATCACGGAACAGATGTGACTCTACCAGAGCGGACACACAATAATGTCATTATCACGGAATAGATAGATAATGCAACAGTTTTTTGTTTCTCTTCATATCTCGTTCTTAAATACCAAGGTAATACTGGAGGGTTTGTCGCTGTCGAATTTCACCAGTTGGCCGTTTGTTTCGCTGAGATGCACTTCGATGGTTTCGGTAATGTTGCTGCGAATGGGTCGGAACTGATAATGCCACGGTTCGATGTACATGGTTCCTCGCTCTTTACGTACGTACGGGATCTCTCGCAACAGGTCCGTGACTTGACCTCCCACGATACTTGTGGCGGCCACGTCACTGTACACCATCAAGGTACGATGTGGAGAGCCTCGCAACGTGTCGTAGGCTGCATTCAAGTTGGTGAAACACCAATTGTACATGGGCGACAATTCTACCATCCGGGTGGACGAGTGGTACACGAGTCTGTCGAAGGTTGGTGCTGACGACGTCGTTGACACAAAGTTTATGTACTGGGATCCCAAATGTCTATTGAGTCTTCCTTGGTCGCTCGGTTTAACCAGAAGGTTTGGACCTACGTCGTAGGTTCCGGTAGCATCATGTCGCACGATCCATTTCATTTTCAAGGCCAGATCCGTCCTTATCTGTAGGGTTGCTGTGGTCGACGTGCCAATCATGTTCAGCAGAGTGTTATCGACAACCATTTCAACAGCACCCCCTTTGCTTTGCATGTAGACATGGGATGTGTATCGTGCCGTTATCACCCCTGCACTGTTTGTCTCTGCAAGATACCCCATATCGGTAAATGAACCTGATGAAGTTTGTGCGGCTTTCGTCAGCAAGAAGGTCATTTCATTGTTGATACGATTAACGAGGGACGTCATGTATGTTTCGCCTGTAGTACCATTCCATTGTTTGGTATCCTCTGCCGTCATGTCAATTTTTTTAGCCACTTGTTCGACCCCCGATTTACCTGTAATAACGCCAAACCTAAACAGCCTGTACGCACTCAATTGAGCATCGGTCAGTTTTTCACCGTCGGGAATCTTCAAATCGCCATAACCCAGCCGATCGAGGACATTTTCGGTGGCATCGGGAATGGTGGCGCCCGCCAAAGCCACTTTCCAATTCGGACCCTGCAGATCCAATCGTTGAGGCAACCTGATTTTGAATTGGCTGGACTTGTTGGCGGGGAACTCGTTGATGGACGCTGTACTCGGCAACGTCACGTAAAAGGAGCCGGGTTTCGAGAATCGGAGTGTCATCGTTGCAATTGGTCGCGATGAATCCAACTATTGTATTTTTTGGGCCACCCTTTCCACTGCACGTACAAGCGATCGCCTCGTCGTTTCAGGACTTTTTCGATACGCCACACCGTGTCGTCGTCGACGTGTACCTTCTGCAGTTCCTCCGTATAAAAGGTCCCGTCAATGAGCGTTCCGTCCAGTTCCCGGAGTTTATATATCGTGGGGCCGATAGAATCTTGAAACACGCGAGTCACTTCGAACACTTCTTCGGTCCATTGCGGTAAATACCCTTTCTTGAAAGGGCGACGTGCCTGACTGATGCGCACCCTGTCGCCTACTCGAAAAGTGGGGACTTTCCTCGCTTGCCGTTGCAGGTGCGGCTCGTACAACGTGTGCCACACTCGTTTTTCGTTCGCGTGCGTCACATCTCGAGGGGCCATGCGAATGATGCGATGATACGATTTGTTGTACCCGTCCACCAACTCTTGCACGATGTCAACGTACTTTAACGTATTGGCTGCCGTAAAATAACGATACATTCTACCTTTCAACGTGCGATTGAAGCGTTCGACCAGTCCTGCCTTGGCATCGCCTGACGTCGAAAAATGATGAATGCCTTTGTTTCGAAACAGACCTTGCACAAGGGCATTGTAAAATTCTTTGCCTTTATCCGTTTGCAATTGTCGAGGTTGACGGGGCGACGCCCGTTTGAAGAGTTTCTCCCACGCTTGTTTCATCTTAGGTCCTGATTTGTCGTGCACGACTTCCACCCAGGCATACTTGGAAAGCGCATCCACCACCGTCAACAGATACTTGTTGCCACGATTGTACTTCTTCAGTTTCTGCATGTCCACTAAATCAGCCACCCACTGATGATCCATTCCCATCACGATGACGGGGGTCGTCGGAAACGTACGACGTACGGGTTTGTGCAACGTATAGGCCACATCTCTTTCCAAAGCGCGACGGACTCGTTTCACCGGCAAACGTTGTCCTCTGGCAAACCGTCGAACGCCACCCAGACTTCCTCGTTGGGACGGTTGACCATACCTTTGAACGATCTCATTCATGATGGCAACACAATGCTCCTCACCATCCACACCAATCCTTTACATACTCTGCTCCACACACACCACATCATAAAGTACGGTAGGAATGGGATGTAGTGGGGAACGTGACTTTGCAGTTCGCAAAAGTAAGCATAGCACACCTTGTCCGGATAATGCCGACTCAGCCACGTCACGTACGAGGCAAACCTTCCCCAATGTCCCGGACGGTCTTTCATGATTTTGTCAATGAGGAACAACCGTTCGTCTCGTGTTCGCATGTCCACGTGATACCCTTTCATGTCTCGCGGTGAAATGGCCACACGAGCCATGGCTCGATAGGTCCACCACACCAGTTTCATGTCAACAAATGAGATTCCACGACGTTAAGAAAGGCTTCTTATGTCTTTTTTTTCAGATAATCCTCTACGATGACGACAAAGCCCCTCCTCCTCTCTATCACGTGCACGTCCTTCACGTCCATCGCACAGGTGGCACTCGCCTCCTCCAGCTTTGTTTCAAGGGCTTTCAAGCAAAAAGGAATTGGTTTGGTCTCTCTTAAGATTTGTTTTCTGTTTTGCAGGTCCTTCATGGACTCCGTGAATGGAACAGCTCTGAAAAAAAATGTTATCATGGCCACCTCATCCAATGGCGACACGACATCTATTTTGACAATGGCATTATCGAAATGTGTTGTGCAGACATACATAACTTGGGTCTTTATCCTTTTTTTCGCAGATCGTCTTTAGGAGTTGGAGAGCGCAATACACCTACACACGTCTAACCAAGCCCTCATGGATGACATTCACGCCATGTTTTGACGGTCCTCATACATATCATCACCATTACCACGATCTCACACCCAGCCCTGACTTTTACTGGATCCATTCTACCCAGAGAAAAACCCCCCTCTATCATCTTGTCTGATTTTTTTTTTTTTCCAGATACGTTCTTTTGTTCTGGACGACCATGGGATTTGGCGAAGTTTTCGATTAATATATAAAGACGTCTTAAGCGAGACTGACTTACAGATGTGGGATTGTCACACAAGCTTAGAATACGTATCCCTCCACCAACTCATACACGGCATCAACCTACTTTAAAGGCTGCCGTAAAGTACCGATACATTCTACATTTTTTTTTCACAGGTGACGACCACCCTCACGCCTCATACACGACATCAGACGCGACGCAGATATTCCCCCACCTACGGCATTCGCAAAGTAAAACGTCGAAAACACTGTTGCTATCATCTAGTATGTCTCAAGAAACCCTATACTTGGTGTTACGGTCTAGCATCCTTTATAGATTGCCAATCGGACGACATACAAGATGACGTGGTCGTTTACGACAGTCTCAGACTTTTTTATTGATTCTTTTTTTTCAGATCCTATTTCACAGTGAGCCAGAATACCAGCCATTTGATAACAGCTTTGTGTGGTTTCACCACCACATTGTCAACGTCAGCCCAGTCGTAACAACAGTTCGTGAATGCTTCGCAGACAGCCGGGGCCGCGTGCGCAGAAAACGTGAACCTGTTGCTTGGTTCATTCGATTATAGATTGCCAATCAGACTTTTTTTTCATTTTCAGATCATAGTCCGCAGTTCTCGAGAATACATACCACCATCCTGTAAGACCTTCCTGTGGTGTCACGAACACATCACCAACGTCACACGTCACCCAAAGTATCGTCACCTTCAAAGGTCTGTTTGCGTTTGCAAAGAAAATACAAAATGTCACGTGCGTGAAGAACACGAGGGTCTTGTTTGGTACATTCAACACCTCCTTGACTGAGTATGACGCGTCCTTCTTCTTCTTCTTTTCAGATCGCCCACGGAAAACCGGTCCATCGCCACGTGAAAGACATGGTCCGTGATGCTGTGGTCTTTGACCTCTTCGCCTTTCGTTTCGGCTATTATGACGAGGGCACTGACGAGGCCACCGTCACCTTGCATCATTCCTCTTTCCATCGTCATCATTACGTCAATCGTCTCGCCCGGTTAGGTCTGGAATGACCTTTGATCCTTTCGAACTTTCCCATTGGTTCCTTCCAAACGAGGCCTTGTTTCACCTATATAACTGGCTTCACGCACTGCCTCATTCATTTTTCACTGTCAACATGGCCGGTAGCACCAAAACTTCTGTCTCGTGGGACAATGCTTTATCACGGGAAAAAGCGCGCCAAAAACGACATCGTGAAGGTGGACAGCACACTGCTCTGAGTGATCGCTACGACGAAGAAGTCCTTCACGAATCCTCCAGCACCGTACCCTTGTTTCCGGAATGGGAGCCTATGGTTCAACAGTTGCTCGAGGGCGAAACGCCACCACCCGTTCCTGTCAAGTGTTGCCCCTTCCACAACGTCCCTCTGGAGTGCAAAATCTCCGCCAACCACTGGTAATACTTTCGTTGCCCTGTCTACGCCTGCGTCATGGTGTGCGGCGCCGATCGCATCGACGATTGGTTGAAAACCCTCAACGTCATTTTACATCCTTGCTATAAAGAAAAGCCCCGCGACGATCTGACCATCACTTTGCCATTCGTCTGTTTCTGCACACACGAACGTTTCCACGATCTCAAACTCAGGCAGAGTCACAGCCAAGCCAATCCCAATCGTTTTTATCTGACTTGCAAGTACCAGACCAAGACCACCACAGGATGTCGGTTCTTTCAGTGGCTCGATCTTCCTCTCCTTTCCAGGAATGCCCTGGCCTGGCAGATTCCGACCCATTACGCAAAGCCCACGCCACTTGCTTCGTCCTCGACCTAGACGGATTTCGCGTCACAGGCACATTTCTCGTTCGTGAAGCAGGTTGGTGGTGCCTTCACGACCCCGATCAAGGTGGTTCTTATCAATACTTACCCAAGATACCGTATCAGCGTTTATCCCAAAAAGACAAACGAACTGTACATTACGTTCAGAAACACGTTCATGGCCTTTCGTATTATCCCACATCTTCAGCCCATCCTCATTATTGTCTTCGTCAAGACGTGCAAGACCTGTACGACCGATACAAGACCCCAACCAGAACTTACGTTGCCTACAAAGGAGGAATTCTCGAAAAGACTTTATTAGAACATTTGAACATTCCGTGCTGGAATTTGGAAGAGGCAGGGTGCCCCAAATTCGAGAACATAGGTCGCTTAGGAACTGTTTCGTCTTGTGGACAACACAAACACTTTTCGCATCATCATTGCCCTAGAGTAGAATGTTATCATTTTGTACAGTGGGTACGTCGTCACGTCCTAGGTGTCTCGTACGATACCCACTACGTCAACTGGCACCGTCTCTCTCGTTTCCTGTAAAATTTTTTTGGAATAAAATTTTTTTGGAATAAAAAACACTTGTTTTTTAACACTGGCGTCTGTTGTGATTTTTTTCTAGATTGCTGTGTTTGTGAACCATCCCGTCACGCTCTGGAATCCTCTCAGTTGCATCTACGACGAACAGACCAAACACATGCACTATTACTCTACGATCCTTTCTTTGAATCATTGTCATCATCGTCAGATCCTCTTTTGTCCTGCTTCCGGTGGACCCGACAATCGTCGCCTCTAACACTTACCTTGTGTTTTTTTTCCAGATTGCCATTCGCCTTTTCACGGCCTGCAGTGAGGGTTTGCCCCGTTGTCTTTGCACCAACCATTACATTCGTGGTGACGCTTTTCATACCCATTACGACAATTTACAACCCTATCTCATTTTTTATGAACACAAGGGAAAACAACGCCGTGTCCTTGCCCAAGCCCACATAGTTTACAACGACGGTAGACCTGCAAACCTCTGCCAAGTCCCTTTCTTTTTTTTTCCCTAACCCAATTGCATCTCGTTTTCAGTGATGGTGGCCCTGCAGACTTGTATTCAAATCCTTTTTATTTTTTATTTTTTTTCAGATCTTGAATCGTACAGTGCAAAAATGTATTGATTTGCGGTACACCTACGTGCATCTCCGCTTTTCCGACCGCGCCCAATACCTCAACCATTGCCTGTGTGGTCCATGCAAATACCGCCAGCACAATTCTTATCCATTTTTCCCTGGCTCGTCCTCACCTCATCGGCACGACTACACTTTTGATTTCCAGCAGGGCCGTGTCTATGTGCATTACACTTACGATTACCCCAATGGCAGACACACGGCCCAATGGCTCTCACGGCCCGACCCTCTTCCCATAAACCGTTTCGAACTAATGAGACGAAAGGTTCCTAACCACCTAGAATACGACCATTGGCCTCCAGTCTAATTCCCATTTTTTTCTCTTACAGATCACCTTTGCTTTCACAACCCACCATTTGGAACGGTATGAACATCCCAGCGTGTGGTGCAAAACCATTTCCGAGAATAATCTTTATCACACTCGTTACAATCACCTAATTCCTCGTAATTTATTTTTCGATGTATATGGCAATGGAAACCCAAAACGTGTTCGTCCTCGTAAGATCCGCAATCGTCACCCTCCTCCTCCTCCTCCTCCTCCTCCTCCTCCTCCTCCCTCCTTCTGTTGTGACATCAATGCTATTCTCTTTACCTTCGGGGTCTTTCTAGGGGCTCTAGGACCAAGTGCCAGTGTCTATTTCATTGCTCGAGCCAGTCGGTCATAACTTTTTTATTTTTTTCTCTTACAGATCACCTTTCCTAACGCACCCTTTCGTGGCCTCCGTGGTCCCGGAACGCAGTGCATTACCACGAACAATCATGTCTATCACACTCATTACATGCACCTGATCCCTCGCCCTTTACATTTCTCTTTACAAAATGGAACTCCCAAACGCGTTCGCCCTCGTAAAAAATAATGTTATCTTTTTTCTCTAGTATTATCCGTTCCCCTATTATTGGTGTATGGGATTGGAATGGTACCTCTGGGACCGACATTTCCGTTATTACCCAAATGACCCCATTCCTCTCTATCCTCTTCCTCCTTGGAACCATGACGGTATCATCCCTGTTTGCCCTCGTTTAGATCATCAGTGAGGACAAGCAAGACACGTGGAGGAGCTGCATTGAACATCTGCACAGGCACGTCTTCGATTTCAGCCCGATGCACATGATTCCCTTCCACATTCGCATGGAAGAGATTGCCCACGATCCCCGCTACTGTTACTGTCAAGGTTTGAGCTACGCTTACCGACACGACAGGACACGCATGGACACTCGTTTCACCATAGAACTTTATTTTCACGGAAACATAAAATACCGATACCTTTTACACAAGGATCTAAGAACGCAAGAAGTAAAATTGTACACTAATGAACACGATCATTGGTTTTGAATAAAAAACGTTTTTTTCAACAACAGTTTGCGTGTTTTTCTCTTTCATTTACTTAGATAGTCCCACATCACTTCAAATTCGTAATCCGCTTCTTCTAGATCTTTAAACTTGGGTTTCTTGGGGTGCTCTTTCTCGTACTTTTGAATCTTCTCCCACAAGTAACATATCAGTTCCATGATCATCTCAATGTCTTTACAATCGCAATAGTCGCACCACCACCGCAATTCGTTGTACACAGCCACACGTTCTTCCGTGTTCTCGTGTTCCAACCATTCCATCCAAAAATAATCAATGTCGGACAATTTCTTGTTCCACTGTCTTATCACGTCCAGCAGGGGATGGGGCGTCGAGCTCTTCGTACCTGGCGTCGTCATAGGCTCGGCACAAGTAGCAACTCCACACGGCTTCGTCTCGCTTTCCTTTTTCACGTTGCTCTTTCACCAGTTGGGCGAAACTGACGATCGCTTCGAAAATCTTGCTCCTTTTATCCTCGTACTCTTTGTCTTTGTATTTCAACGCGTGCGCATAATATTTCACATCGGCCAGGATACGCCGCAATTCGTAGCCATTCGCTTCCTCTTCCACACGCCTCACCAATTCATCCACGTACGTCATCAAATACGCAATCGGTAGTTCGCCAAAGACCCTTCTTCTTTTTCCAATCTCTTCAAAACGGTTCATCTTCACAATCGTTTCGTCAACTCTTCTTCTTTTCGTTTTTTCTCCAAAATCTTTCGTTCGCACCGAACAATTTCTTTTTGCAACTGCTTCCCATTTTTAACTTGTTGCAGGATTCCAACAATTGCATTTCCAGTTCTTCTATTTGTCTCTCAATCTCTTTCGTACTACGCCTTTTAACTTTCAGTTTTTGGCTGATCTAAAATAAAGAATTAAGTGATAGAATCTAGCAATGAGAAAATTGTTTTATCGATTCGTTAATTGTTTAAAAATTCGCTAATTAATCAATATTTTCTAAACACATGCATTTTACATTAATATGGGACGGTCAAGGTTATTACTATTAAAAAGTAATTTACACAAGTTTAGATTATAACATAAATGATAGCATTAACTTTAAAAGAAAAATAGACAAAAGAAATATTTTATGGATATAACTAAACTTAAAGATCATTTTGCCATTCAAAGTATTTCATACAAAGGTGCAATAGAAATCTTCAACTTAATATTTATTACTAGAAAATATCATATTTTTCATGCATCATTTGATGTTCACACAAGTTACTGATAAAAGACAAAAGTTCCATTTCAAGTTATAAGAAATCATTTATCGGTTTCTTTAATTAGAAATTTATTTTTATTATTTGATTTATGTAATAACGTAAAAACCGCGCTATAAGCCTCCTAGGTTATAAAACGCCCTGGCTAGAAGCCCATTTACTTGAAAACAAAAATATTCATTCGGTTATATGCGTACATTCCGTGGAACAACAACGTGGTCAAATTAATTTCAGCATGTACGTACGCACTAAACGACACACACATACGTATATGATGAGTGGGTAATTAAACCACACAGTGCAGGAAGCCGACCATCATCTCAGAATGTTGTATGCACAGCAGTTTAAACTAGTTTTAAAAGACTCACTCAAGGGTTAGACAAACTTTCGTAGTAATAAAAATGACATTTTTTTAAAGTCTATCTTACGATTATTCCTCCAATGATTTCCAGGTGTAGAGACAATCTGCCTGGAGACTAGAATATAGTTACGATAATCAACCCATATATAGAAAAGAGTAATGGCAGAGGTTTATGTATTTAAACAGTATTATCTAAAGACTTGACAGTGGCTGCGGCATTTATAAACATAAGCTTTACATTCAAAGATTTACGGTGGCTTTTTTTCTTTTTTTGTAGAACGAAACAAAACAAAAATGACTTGTTGTTACTCAGTCGATGTCGTTTTGAAATGAGAATACGGAGTAGTTTGATCAACCTGATGTTACAACGGCAAATCCATGAGAAGAGTAGTGAGTAAAATGACCTGTGATTCTTTAAAAACTAGACGCCTATAGGCGTTTACTCGGGCTACCTAATGTGCACTGTGGGCTGCCTGTGTTTCATAAAGAAAAAAGAATTATTTTGACACTGACAGCGGAGAGTTGTTGGCAGCATGAGTATAAATTTACCAAGAGAATTTTAATCTATTCTTTGTTATAAGCTCGAAAAATTGTACATCTTTACTTTAATACATGCAAATAAAGTTTCATATTAATCTGTAAAACAAAAATTGGGTTGACAT
>JAOBAY020116084.1:0-16566 GCA_025331085.2 Zoanthus sociatus | reverse complement strand
GGGTGGCTGGATTTACCCCACTCTGCCAGCAATCTCTCCCACTCCCACTCTCCATCTCGCTCGATTCATTGCATCCTGCATCCTTCTTCAAACCAACACTCCTACTATACACAGTATTCATATTGTACTCCATTACCTTTGTTACAACCTCTAACTTTGTTTTGTCTCATCAAAAGCCAGATATTTGGTCGATAATGTAGTCAAGAGTACACAAGGAAAGCAACTTACCTATAATTTTCTGGTGGATACCCATGTGGAGGGTGTCGTCCTCCAGCAGAATGCCCATGAGGTGGTCCATATGGATGTGGATAATGGGGTCCATTAGTAAAATGATGAGGATGTCCAGGATAACCTCTATTATAGCCGTGCTAAACATCAAAACAATACCAGTAAATCATTTGGAAGAAAGGATTAAGTCATTAGTTACAACAGCTAATGACACCTCAAAGCTGAACAACGTTGCTGCTTATTGAAACGAATAACTACACGAAGTCCTATTGATATTATGGGACCATTGGTATAATGATAAACACAATAGAAACTGACAGTTTTCATAAAACAAGTCAAAACTTACAGAACTGATGAGGATTTATGATAGGAAAATAGTTCTTGATTTTTTGAAAAATTTTAATTGACCACTGGGCCTCAAATTTTGCCATTCAGTTCCTCTCACCTAACATTAAAATTTTCGATTCATATCTTTTTTAAAACTAAAATGTTATTAAAGATATTTGATGCTGAACTTCCATACAAACTCTCCTATTTTGAGCAACTTTGCCTACTCAACAAGATGTGAGCAAAAACTGTAATAAGGCCTATACAAAATTTTGAGTTGACAGCTATGCCAGTGAAACTGTCAAATGAAACTCACGAAATAAATGATTTCTTAATTCCATAATATACTAAATTTACTCACAATTCGGCATTTGTGTTCATATAAAGACATGTAAACTACACATACGAGATAAATTGTGACTTGTAATGCGTGATTCTATGCATGTTTTGTCGAGTGGTGCAAAGTACAATGTCGTTGGACAAAGGCGCAACTCAAGAAAACTTTCACAAATTTGCATATTTCTAAACTCCAGCGTACGTAGTCCTCAGGTGACTATTTTCTTAGTTTCGTATAATATATTTAGGAGTGTGCGCTATTGATTGCCGAGTAACTGATAATTACAGTAATGTATAGTTGTAACTAAATTTCAAATAAAAATAATTTTAAAATTTTCATGCTTCAATCCCAGAAATTTGGGATTTACTTGCATTTATTTACCAGGATTTTTCTGTTGTCCATTACTATAAAAATAAAAACCGTCTGAGGATGCAAAATTGCTTTAGAGAACTAAATCTCAGTGTAACGAATCCGAGATCCGCACTTGTCTGAGTTTGATTGACAACTGAACTTGGTCAGAACCTGGTTCTGAGCCTTTTATACCGAAGGTCACTGTTTAATCATGAAATTTACAGTCTTTATGTATTACTAAATATTCACTTTTTGTTCAGATATTCATAACACTCTAAAATGTTCAAGTATGTTTCTTTGCTTCAAAAATGTCTCCTCGTACTACTGAACAAATATAATATCCTGTTTCGACAGGTTTAGTCGGTCTATTTGCAACTTTGAGTTTTAAGATGGCAGCTAATTAATATTCATGAGGGAATGGGACCAGAGAAAATAGTCTGGGTAATCGAATAGTCCAGATAATGTAATAGTCCAGATAATGTAATAGTCCAGATAATCTAATAGTCCAGATAATCGAATAGTCCAGATAATCTAATAGTCCAGATAATCGAATAGTTCAGATAATCGAATAGTCCAGATAATCTAATAGTCCAGATAATTGAATAGTCCAGATAATCGAATAGTCCAGATAATTGAATAGTCCAGATAATCGAATAGTCCAGATAATCTAATAGTCCAGATAATCGAATAGTCCAGATAATCGAATAGTCCAGATAATCGAATAGTCCAGATAATTGAATAGTCCAGATAATCGAATAGCCCAGATAATCGAGTAGTCCAGATAATCGAATAGTCCAGATAATCGAATAGTCCAGATAATCGAATAGTCTGGATAAAAGAATAGTCCAGATAATCGAGTAGTCTGGGTAATCAAGGTCCGGATAAACGAGGTTTGACTGTAGATAGTGATTTATTTCAAGCTGTGTAAACACAAAAGTAATTCTTTTTCATGAATGCTCACTCTTAGTCCTAGTTATTCAGACTTTTTAACACGTCAATTTCCGTTCATTTCTTACTTATTGCATGCTCAGTCCATCACTTACTAAATCAACTACAAAATCGAGCAATTTTAGCGCGTACCTTCAATTCCTTTCTCTTCCGTGTAGGAAAAAGAGGAAGCATGAGACTGAAGTCTGTTCCAACCTGACTCAGTGCCTTGTAAAACTTCAATGTATCTAGACAAGGATGAGAGAAATAACTGGTAACATAATTTAATCTATCCTAACATCAAGAGATAAAATGTGATCTGAGTGAAACTAGAACCACTTCGTGGTTATTAGCGTGCCTGGCTTAGAGTTCTGTTAATCACTGGCCGCTCGGCATGGACAGAGCCCATGTTACTTTTGGGCTGCAGCTCACAGGCACAAAGATAACATTGGCTGATATCGCTGCATTCTAAGACCATGCCAGCGGCCTATGGCCTCGGCATCGTAATAATCACCTGAGATGTGGAGCAAACAGCCTAATTTGTAACAACTGGCTAGGAAAAATATTAAGTCGGTTATCAACCAATCATATGTTTGTGAACGATCTATCATGTAAGTAAACAATCTATGATTACAACCTATAAATTGGGTAATCAACTAATCATCTAGGTAAACAAGCTTTCATATGGGTAAACGACCTATAGATGAGAACTATCATATATGTAAACTATCTATCGTCAGGTAAAAGCCTATCATTTAGGTAACAACCTATGATGTTAGTAAACAATTCAGCATGAAGGTAAACAATCTATAATTAGGTAAACAAACTATCATATGGGTAAACAAGCTTTCATATATTGGTAAACAGCCTATGATGTAGAAAAACGATCTATTATGTACGTAAAAAAACTATCATGTTGGTTAACAAATTATCATCTGGCTAAACAACCAATAGTTTTTTCAAGCAATCAATCATGTAGCCAAACAATCTATCTTTAGGTAAACTATCTGTCACTTGTGTAAACAGCAAAACACGTGGGTAAACGACCTGTGATTTCATTTTACTTATTGTTTGCAATAATTTTATGAGTAATGAATATGATGAGTAAAGGAAAAACAACAGTAATTACAATAGTAGCCAGAAGTCATCTAGAAACTATACCTATTTTATTACAACCTTTCACGTAGAAATCAAGCAATATATTACGTGTATAAACAGGTTGGGTCACCAATCCATCATGTCGGGTAAGAAATTATCTTTTGGGGAAAAAACTGATATATTATGGTTAAAAAAACTGTCTAGATCAATAATTTAGAAAAAAATTGCTTGTTGTCACCTCCCATTGACCACCTTTCAACCTTCCTATGTTGCAGATATGTGTTGTATGATCCATCAGCGGCATCTTCAAACACAATTTCACTGAGAGCGAAGACAAAAATAAAACCAAAAATTAAAGAAAATTTTAAACCATTTTAGATATCTGTCTTGAGAGATCATCGATGTTCAAATAAATATTTGTATGGGGAAACAAAATAGATTATTATTTTTTTATGAAACGAACTTTTTTAGAAATTATGACAATAAATATTGTTAAAAAGGCTTCTAAAGTACAACAAAATAATGTGAATTTTAGAAGATAGTTAATGGTGTTTTGAGCTTTATTTACAATCCATGTGTATGAACAATATTGCCTAAACTAAAAAGTGATTTTTCATCACGAAATTACCTTTTATTCTAAAATTAAGCATCTTTACGTTTACCTGAATTTACATCACTACAAAATAAATGGCAAAATAGAAAGGATATAGTATCTAGTTTGCTAAATCGTGGATTACTAACCTTTCTGGTAGCGTTGTGCTTGGTGCAGTTTGGACTAAAAGACTAGAAATTAATAGATCATAATTTACATGATTAATGAAAACCATTGAATGCAAACGTTATTATTTTTAGAACATTAAACACATTTTATCAGTAAAATTATTATTAGACTCCATCAAAACAAAACTGTTTATCAGACCTTTGTATGACTCATAATATACTTAACGTTTTTTTATTTTCTTTTGTTTTTTTTTCTTTCTTCATCTATAATTATGTATACATAGATTATATAATAATGTATAGCTGTATTTTACAGATGTTAGGGTTTGACTGCTTCTAAATCCTTGAAATAGTACATTTCCTTCCAGTTAAAACTGCATATTGCATATCACCTGTCTGATAACTTAAAGTGTAAGAACAACAACAATATTAATATTAATAATTAATAAGCTTTATTTACACTCACTCCATCCAGCGATGCAAAGCCAAGCAGAAAGTGTAAATTACTTGAATGTTGGGACTCGAGAAGTAGTAAAAACTAATCGCTTCCAGAATAACTACATACTTGTCACTGTCATTCATGACTATAATAATGCGATAATCTATGCAGATGATCAGAACCAGATTCCTCAAAATCCGATTAGAGCTAACCCAGGATTAATTTTTTAATCCATGTTATGGCTTCCTACGTTCTATAGCTTGCTTTGGGGTAGAATTTTGGATCTAACAAGTTTGTTTCTTTATTAATAAAACTGGACAGATTTGTGTAAGCATCACAAAGCTTTAATTATGAAAAAAATTATCTCGACTGCTCCAATGCTGAACTGTTTCCTGATCCAATGTATCCTTGTCCCTCCCATTTTCAATATTTCAATCTCTGCACTTAGCTCCTATTTTTATTCCGTGTCACAGATCTAAACCATGCAACATCGTAGGTCTCACCACCAGCTTGTATACCAACTATATTATTGGTGCTGGACCTCTTAACAAACATCACACCTGAGACCCTACTCCACCTATTCCAACTTGCCTGCACGCACTTTTTCATCTATTTCCACACTCTCCACTGCTTTTAACTATTGACCTTAACTACTTAAAATCCTCCACCTAATTATCTTTGCTCTCTGTAGCCTCGCCTTTCAACTTGGATCCATCTCATTCACACACCACTGTATTATGTCTTGTTTCGGCTAACCTTTTCAGAGGCATTATACCTCCACCTCTCTAGCTTATCAACCATCTGCTGCCTACACGCAGATCACAATGTCATCTATAAACGTCAATGTTCTTAAAGGTTTCTGTCTAACATTATCTGTCAGCTTGTCTATCTTCATTGCAAACAAGAAGCGGCTCACTACCATTATTTGATGCATTTCACCTTTGCCTTGAACTTTTCTGTCACACCTACAACACATCTCACCAATGCCTTATAAATAGTAACACAAACTGTATATCCTGCATCACTTTAACATTACATATTTTACTGCGTAATCCAGACTTCCCTTCTTTATTAGTCAGCTCTTCAAAGTACTCTTACCACCTTCCTGTCACACTCCTAGCAACTAACGCTACACTCCTACTTCAAAACTTATTCACCCTAGCTTGTTGCACACCCTTGCCAGCTCTATTTCTGTGTTGTTAAACTCTCAAAGGTCAGAGTCTTCCTCCTTGATCTCCAGCCAAGCATTCAGATCAGGCCTTTGCTACCTGTAACCTAATTTACGACGCATCTCTGTTACTCCTGTATACTCTCAAGATTCGGTTCTCAGTGCCCCACGTATTAGATAGCATGTCTTTCTGTACAAACTCCTGCACTTTCTCATTCCACCATTAAGTTTTCTTGTCCGTTTTTCTGACAGATGACACACAAATTACTCAATTACCTGTCTCCCTGACAAATGTTAGAAGTAGTTGTCCAGTCAACTGGGAGTACCTTTTCACCAACAGACTGTGTCTCAACTTCTTTCTGAGAGCCACATAATATTCTTTCTTTTCAGCTTCTACCACTATCATTTTCACCGTCCCCACATTCCGAGCCATCTTACACATTGGTCACCGCACTATGCTGTCACGAAACACTCTCACATACCACTTACCTTATAGTCACTGATCTCCTTCAGGTTTACACATTGTCTACACAAAGCACACTAACTCTACTGCTACTCGTTTAAGTCACCATATGTTTAGACTGCCACTTTGGAAGAAGGTAATCACTACGCAGCCATGTCCATCCTATTTGCAACGTGTAACACACCCCTGCATTTTGTATTGCTCTGTTGAATACCAAACCTGCAAAACACTTTCTTCTCGCCTCTATTCCTTTCCAACAAGAGTGATGACTAATGAAGGTTGTTTCCTTTAAAATTCTTTGATCTCCAGGGATAATCTGCATCAGTTTATAATCCTCCTTCCAGAATTTCCCTTATCTTTTAAATCCCATCCTACACTAACATGATCACTAACAACGTTGCACATTACAACTACAAAGTCCATTTTCAGACTAATCACTCTATCAAACATTCATTTATCCTCCAGGACATTCCTAGCAACCCTTTTCTTCAAGATAGTTCCGACTCCATTTTGTTCCCATCAACAAAACGACTAAACAGTTTGAATCATGCCCCTACGTTTCTAACCTTGTTACCTTTTTCACAAGTCTCCTCAACACAGAATATTCATCTTCCCCCTCTACGTCTTGTCAACCAACTCTCTAGCTTTTCCTGCCACAATCCTAACATTCAAAGTCCCTAATTTTAGTTTTAGTCTCCCTTTTTCTCTGCTTACAGGCACACGCTTTAATTCTCTCTCAATATTCAAAGTCCCTATTCCCAGCCATAGTTTCCCTTTTTATCGACTTAAAGGCATGCCTTCCTTCTATCCTTTGACCAACAATAGCCCTATTTCCATGGCACCCTGTAGCAGTGCCAATGGCAATTTTTTTTACCCGGACCTCAGTCAACCGATTCAGTGTGGGATTCAAATGTCTTGTTGTTTCCTTAAGTTTTACATCGGATGCCCTGAGGCTGCATTAATGTTACGTAAGTGATGAAGATGAAATTGAAAAATGATTTGATTAAGGATAATCAACGCTGCACAGCCCAGACCTCATCCCCTCCAACAAAGGGAGGTGTTTTGATGAAGCAGTACATTTACAATGTGATCATGTGTATGAATTCCTACATCTGAAATACATCACTGTTTCAGTGTTCATTAAAATACCTTCACAAAATGTGAGTAATAAATGTTAGTATTAAAAAGTTCAATGTTTACCAGTTGCATAATTCATTGCTTTGACTTCAATTCAAAATCATTAATGTTTATTACAATCAATTGAACTAAATTTTGAGATGTCTGAAAATTGTTTTAATTCTGTTCAAAGTCAAGTTTCAATTCTACTGAGGACTACAATAAAACAGATGCTTCATGGGACAACAAATTCATTTTCAAAACACTGACCTCTCTTCATCTAAGATAATTGAACCATCAGCAGAAAGTTTTACTTGGGGTGCTGGTGCAGAACTTTCAGTTGAAGCCTCGTCATTCTCACTGGCATCAACGGAACCATTATCTTCATGAACATTGTCTTCTATAGATCTACCAATTGACAAATGAAGTTCAAATTATTTTCACATAACAATGTGAGAACTAGAATACTGTTTAGAATCCTATCCATATTTTTCTTAAACATGCATAACAATTAATTAAAATTGCGATGATTTAAAACTAATTAACCATATTAGGGCCATTTCTTTGAAAGAAAATAACTAAAGATGTGTCTTATGAACAAACCGTCCTAAATAAAACACAAACTGTTCATATAAATAATAAAAAATAAGCATTTGTATCTTGTTTTAGTATAAACCTACGAACGGTCTAACTGAGGCATCCTGCATTCTGATTGGCTACTCTACTAGTGTTCTAATTTGTGATAGCCTACTATAGTTGAGAAAAGATGGCAGAACAAAATAGTAATGAGTGATGTTTTGCTATAATATTAGAGGATTTCATCGATAATTTAATTTGTACATCCTTTTTTTGACCAATTAGTAGGTTTATACTAAAACAATTAGACCTTTCAACCTCAGGGACTACGAGTTTGAATAGCACATTCGGACTACAGCCTCTTCAGGGCTATTGGCTCAAAGTTCGTTCGTTCTTGATGTCTAATTGTTAATTAGACGTGACTTTAATACATAAGATGTGGCTTATTTTAGATCAGAATTTTCTGTTGTTATTAGTTATTCTACATCTTAAATAAGACATAAACTTTCTCCTGTAAACAGTTTCACTTCCTAAATAAGACCTGCATGAACTACAAACAAGCACATATATCAAAAATAAGATGCAAAACTTTCAAACAAGATGTTTGCATCTTACGTAGGTTGTGAAAGTATAAATCATGGTACAGATAGTGTACTATTTACACCACGTCTTCACTAGGACATGTCTCATTTTCTCCCATTTAAATGGCCAGAGCCGTTTATAACTGCCTCCCCCCCCCCCCAAGAAAAAGTGCGCACTAAATAAAATTGTGCTTGAAAACACAACCGTTTAGAAAATTAAAAAATGCTATTCTGCATGTACCGTTATTTGAAAACTAATTATCAACAACGATATGTAAATTTAGCATGCATGTAATTTACCGCTGGCTGTCTTTGCGTTAATACTCGTAACTTGCTTATTTTTCTGCGCCTGTAATGGCGTTTTCGCCTCGGTCCCTTCTTGGTTTCAATTTCCTGAAAAATGTGATCGCGTTCTGGTTCGTTAAGTCCCTAATGCTATTATTTTATTGCTAGCATTTCAGTCCCAAATTCTTTTTCTTAATACGGTGTAAAATTTAACTTTTTGTAAAACTGTTTTCAACAAAACATTTTTTGAGAAGTGTGCAATACACGGAGTTTATGTACAAAAGTTCATTCTAAATTTGCACCTAAAATCACAAACTTTGTAGTTATTACAATTTTTAGCAAAATTTTAAAGAAAGAACAAGAAAGATGCAACTTCTAAGTTTCAGGAAATGTTCGACCAACCTCTCACTAAAATCTAAAGCGAAACTTACCTCAAACTTGACTCTAACCCTATCCCCAGAAAAGAGGGAATGAATAATTTCTCACAAGCTGCACTTCATGCGGAAAAAAGCCAAATACCTTTTTGTTCTTCAATGAAGTTACATTTTCCTTTCGACCTTTTCCAGAATGGATGCTCTTTCTGTCACATTTTAAATCTAAAGTGGGAACGTCACAAGGAACCACCTCTGGTCCTACATATCTACTTGATGGGGCCTGTCGAGCTCGATTTTGAGACAATTCCTGAGAGCTTAAAAAAGCTATTGTTTTTCCTTGTAAAGCGTAGGATTTGTTGAGCGATGACCCAGTTTGAGGGTTTCTCCTAACGCCTGTCCATTGGGCCTGGTTACCTGCCACACAGTTCCTTGCATTTCCGGCCGAGTTGGCTCTGGGTCGATTCGCTTTGTTTTGATAATTATAGTTGTCTGAAGCTTTAGAGGGTGTAACGGAAGGAAACTCAAACCAACAGTGCTCAAGAAATGAATCATGGTCAAATGACTTTCCAGATTCCTTCTTAACTGAGCGAGCTCCTTTGATGCAGTCACCTTTGCCTGAGGCCCTGCCAGCCTTTTCTTCCCACTTTTGATTAGCACCAGTCGAGTGTTGATTAACTTCAGTTGAGTTTTGATTAACTTCAGTCAAGTTTTGGCTAACATCAGTCGATTTTTTTGTGTTTTCGTAATAATCAACTGGGACTTCAATGTGAATTGCGGAAGCTCTCTTTTTTGACCGTTCGATATTTTCATGTATTTTTGAAACTGCCCTAGCCTGTTGTTTCTGCTTTTTTTTCAGATCGCAGAGAAACGTGTTGGTGCCCACAACAACGTCTGGAGATTGGGGACTTATTAATTCTTTAGTTGTATAGCTTTCACCATCACCATCATCGTCATCATCATAGATGTCATCGCGGTAGCTATCATTCAAAGATTCATAACTTGCAGTTGGAATCTGAAACTCTACTGATCTAGGAACTTTAGATGCAACTCCTGCTTGCTGTTCATACTTTCCCTTAATTCTATCAGTTGAGACTTCCACCTCACCCAGCACTGACTCCTCACAGGCGCCAAAGAGTGTCTTTTCCTTCGGTTTAATGCTCGGTTCTGGACTAGCACATGGCGCATGGATTCCTACCTCGTGGGGCTCCTTTACCTCATCAAATGATGAACCGAGAGCAGAGTATTTTTTGAAACCTTCAGCGGTTGCCCTTTTTGTTTCTTTTATGAAGTTCTTGTCGTAAAAGACAACTCCTAAAAAGGAAAAAAGTATTAACACCAATTATAATCAGTTTGTTAAAAACAACGAGAAAAAAATATGGATGATTCTTTGCCTTAAGAAGTGTTATAAGAATGGAGATAATTGATAACAATTAGTAAAAATTTAATTACTTAGTTATAGTTGAGCGTTGATTTGCGAAATCATATTTTACACTAAATGGAATTTGAAATCACACTTAGGGTCGAATTAGGTCACTTTTCATTCTGCCGAGTTCAATTATTATGACCATTAGATAAATGAGAATTTTAGGAGCAAATGTAAGTTATTGATATTAACCCGGATTGTAACATCCCGTTTATATGACATCTATTTTCTATACTGGAACTTTCCCTCTTCAGAGTAAATCTCAAGGCTACTTTTCCAAATAATTTTCCTGTTAATGAAGCTTTCTTAAGGCCTGAAATATATGACAACAATCACATAAACGTTTTCCTGTCAAACACTAGCCTGCGAAGTTGATTATTATAGTGCGTTAAACAATAACAACAAAATCACCTCCGGTTTCACTTGAACAAGCAATGGTAGGCTGGTAACTTAATCTACCATATCACTTTTGATCCATGACATTAAAAGCAGAATACTTTAGTAGTGAAAGTAGAGTCCTGTATATATACAACTAAAGGTATGTCCTTTCACAAACATATAACAACAAAATGGCGAAATCCCCACAACCTGGATCTCAGAAGATGCTTGTGTTGGCCAAAAAAAGTTTTTAGTTTCAGCTCAGATTCAGAAAGCTAAGTCAATTTCGAGAGAACAAATCATAAAGAACAAACCTACAAGAATACATAACAGAGTCCCGTTTGTAACCACATATAATCCAGCTTTGCCAAGTCTGTCTAGTATTATTTATAAACATTTTCACATACTTCAAAGCTCAGAACGCCTAAAAGAAATTTTTAAAGAACCGCCTATTGTAGCTTTTCGTAAACCCAAAAGCTTGAAGCAATTTCTTGTTCGCGCCAAAGTTAACAAAGAAAGCGAGGTTAGTAGTAAAGACAAGACGTCCCTTGGGTGTTTTAAACTTCATAACAAAAATTGTAAACTTTGCCAGAAACTCGTCCAATCAGACCATTTTTCTAGTTCTGTTACCGGTAGAACATATAAAATCAAAGATGAAATCAACTGCAAAAGCAAAGGAGTTATTTATTTAATCACTTGCGGCGACTGCGATAAGCAATATATAGGAGAAACGGGAACGGCATTTTCTACTCGACATTATGGTCATAGAAGTGATATTTTGAAAAAGCCTAATTTGCCATTGTCTAAACATTTCCTCCAGGGCACTTGCTCTTTTGATCATATTTCTATTATCGGGTTTGAAATCCACAAGGGAAATTCTAAGTCTCGCAAACAAAGAGAAGGTTGGTGGCAACACCAACTCAGAACTATTCAACCTTTAGGTATCAACAATAGAGAAGAATTTTTTATACCAAAATAGTTTTCGAAAGTGTGAATTTCGCATATGCATCCTAAGGGTATATATATAGGTTTCTTTCTCTTCCTAGTCATACCGGATTTGTCGTTTTATATCTCGTTTTTTATCTACTGGATAGGACTTTTTATCATCTTTTTACTCCATATGTAAGTATTATGCTGAATTTTTTCCGTAAGTTTAACTAAGTATTTACTATGGATTTTTTTATTTATATGGCTTTTTATAACTTCATTTTATTGTAATTTTAGGACACCTGAAGAAGAATAGTCGAACTATTCGAAAATTTGTGATTTTAATAAAGACTGGAATGAACCATTTGCCTGTTCGTGTTTGGTACTCCGACTTTTTATATAAAATACTTCTTTTGGCCAACACAAGCATCTTCTGAGATCCAGGTTATGGTGATTTCGCCATTTTGTTGTTGTACGTTTGCGAAAGGACATACCTTTTATTTGTGTATGTATATATATATATATATATATATATAAAAGTTCTATCCAGAGGTTTGGCGACACTTGCTGTTCCTCCAGTTGTAGTCGAACCAGAAAGTATCATCGCCCAAGTGAAGATAAGAAACGTCGAACCTGAACTTGTTAAAGTGATCTTTCACACTGCACCATCAACCAGGTACAAATTTACATCAATGCAGGATCGCCGCCAAATTTATAAATTTTTTCAAGTTTTTGTTTCGTGCGACTTCTTGTCATAATAAGCTGTATTTTATGACAAAAGATGTAGTCCAAGCCATTGTTTGTTACAGATGTTGTCTTAAGAACACATTGAACTAACTTTGCCTCAACTTTGAAACGTTTTCCCAAGGAAATTTGTACATTGAAATCAGTGAACTGTTCAGTTTCTGCATAAATTTAATTGTTCGTTTCATATGATTGAGTTTCCGTATCAAGCATGCGCGATTTTGAAAAATTATTTTGGAGAATTATACATTCAATCAGTTGTTTTCTGTGTGAAACGAAAAATGATTTACAGTTATTGCAAGTGTTTATTTCTCAATTAAAAACTTTTTGAAATACTGGTTTGCGGCTGGTGTGAAACAATAGAAAATAATATCAGGACTCAATGTGATTGGAGAAACTTGATACGAAATGGTCGGCTATATGTTATAAAAGAAATGGTCCATGTTTTAGCTGTGCATATACAGAGTTATGGATACACTTGTAAAGTTTGGAGAGCACTCTCATTACGCTCCTCTTATGCTCTCCAAACTTTCCGGGTGCATTCATAACTCTATAGACGCATGCTAACCATGGACCATTTCTTAAATCTTTGTCCCTTTAAGCTATGTAGTCTAACACACTCTAAACTATATAGTCTAACATAGTCTAAGTTACATAGTCTAACATAGTCTAAGCTAAATAGTCTGACATAAACTAATCTATATAGTCTAACATATTCTAACATATTCTAACATAATCTAAGCTACATATAGACTAACATAGTCTAAGCTATATAGTCAAACATAGTCCTGGACCGAGTGATATCTAGTCATTTAACATCTCTCCTTTCAGCAAACAAAAAGAAATGCAATGGGCTAACTATTAAGAGAAAACTTCAACCATTGTACGGTTAAATGGCTCTATAAAGTTGTGGTGCTAGTTCAAGCATGCCTTTCCCTCATGCTTATTTCTAACCAAACAAGATAACATAAATAACAAACAAAACAAGCAACGTTCTTATTATTTTTTTAAATGTAGTCCTTGAAGCAGTTATGCAGCTTCACGACCAGCGTACGTTTTCTACGTTCAGTTTCTGGCACGGCTGGTTCGTAATCACTGTTTATTGTTGGTACCACTGGGGCCTCAGACTTGGACTGGTTCAGGGTTCCTGGATCCTCCGGTTGTTGCTCTTGGGTTGTTCTGAGAACTTTTCTGTTTCTCCTTACTTCATATCAAGCCACATCTACTATGCATGATCGAGGAGCTACTTGCTGTCGACAAAAAGTGCCAAGTTGCCATCGTTTGTTTGTAACGTTCCGATGGGGACCGTTTAACTCGTACTGGCTCAGCGATCTTTAACCGAGGCAATTCTTTTGAGCCACAATCATAATACAAGTCTGCCTTCTGTCGGCGTTGCACAATTTTCTCTGGCACATTTTCTATCACCTGTGGCTTGAGAGACTGGTTTGCATTTGGAACCAGTTTGAGCGTTCGTGGAGACATGAGATGTTGGGCTGGGGTGCTTTTCATCGTTTCACTTGCAGTCTTCTCCAGTCGAGAATTGCCTTCCAGGCATGTATCCCATCATTACTGATGATTCTACTTTTCCATTTGATTGGCTATTTATGCACGTGGTCACCAGGTTAAACTCCCAGTCCCGGGCATATTCTCTAAACTCCTCACTATCAAACTGTCCCCCGTTATAATTCACGACCACTTCTATAACACTATAGCCGCAAAATTACACGTTACAGTGTTCCATAACTGTCTTTTATATTTTTGTTAACAGTTTGTTTATTTTCCAAAAATTTGAGTGATAGTCAATAGTGATTAAAGAGTAGTTCTCACCTTCAAGACAGAAAAGTTTCCATCGCCGCCCGTCTCCAAGGGCGCTCAGGGATTTCATTTGTCATGACTCTTTGAATTATAACTGTTGTTACTTGGTACGTACTACATTTTTCAACCATCTCTTTTTCATTACCCATGTTAGGCCGGTAAAGAACATCTCTTACCTTCTGCAGATATGACTGTGATTCGAGATGGCTTAAGTGAATTCGAACTAGCATTTCTGGCATGGGGCATTGAATTGGGAATAGTAACATGCACTAGGGCCTTGGGACAAAACTCCATTCTGGACTGTGAGCTCATCACGATAGGCGCAATACTCCCTGATCATCAGTGGTATTTCCTCCTTGGTCTCTGACTAGCACTTTTCACACATTTCTTACCATGGACCGGATGTACTGGTTAAAATGCTTTGTTGCAAAAACAGTCGCTAAACATTCCTTCTCTATAACTGCATATCTGCGCTCAGCAGCATTTGGGTTCTGGAGGCAAAAGCCACAGGACGGCGCCAAGTCCAGTGTCATTTGTATAAATATTAAATTGAATAGTGACTTCCTTGGTCATGTTTTGGCCATGCATTGTCATGCTGTGTTGCCAGCACCAAAGAGAGTTTATATCTGTTAGACGCCGTAGTTGCTCGCTGACATCAGACAAGTGTGTCAAAAATCTGTTAACGTAATTGACAAAGCCCATAAAACGCTGCACAGCTTGCAAAGAGTCTGGTTTAGGCATCTCGTTGACTGCTTTTACTATAGGGGGATTTGGGCAAACACCTTAAGAAGTAAGCAGGTATGCCGAGCTTTTTCTAGCACACGAAATAGGTTTTGGTCATGATCGGCAAATGTATTTTTATCTGTATCCTCGAAACCATAGTCTAGGATATGGTCGGTTATAATAGCAGCATCTCGCAGGCCCTAAAACACCTTATTCTGTCGTCTTTGAAATTCTTTAGATACATTCAAAATCCCAAATGGTATATGGAGCTATCAGTATGGACCGAACGGTTTCTAGAATGTCGTGAGATATAAACTACTGTGTTTGTCTGTCCTTACTTGCCAGAAGGTGAGTCGTCACTGTCACAGTCGTCGACTATGTTTACACTAATAGCTTGCTGTTTCTTGTTTTTTTTGGTGCTTGCAGACCCGACGAAAATGATTTTTTTCATATTACAATTTGTACAAATTTCACCATATGCAGCGCAGAGTTCTTTATCTTTCCTGTACCTTCCCCCACAATACATGCAGGAAATAATTTTGATTCTTTCCTTGGTTCAGTTGGCTCAGCGATATACTCCTTTGCGTTCGAAAATGTTTTAAATTTAATTTTCTGCCATTTAAATATTAATAAATCACCGTTTCTTGTGTATTTGACATATTTTCTTTGAGCTCGGCCTTGGAGATCTCACTGCTTCTCAGTTCTTGCTAAATGAAGATAGAAAATCTTAGAATTCCATAAAATTTCCTTCAAACTTCAAGGAATTCTTATAAATGAAGGTGTGAATTCTCGCGAGAAATGGAAAATGGAATTTTTAGGAATTCCTAAGTATTTGAGAAAAAATTGTGAAAAGTGAAAAAAAAAAACTTCAATCCTAGGAATTTCTAAGACTTGCTAGGATTTTCAGGAAATGAAAACTGTAAGATATAGGAGTGTCATACATGCATATAAAAATACCCAAAATGAAGGCTATGACAAGTTATAATATATGTCGGCGAATACAACTTTGCGTTTCTTTGACCGTGATAACTGTTTCTCTAGTTGAGTTTCCCAAAGAAACCCACACTTCTGACACGATGTGTCTCACAGTCTAAACTATTTGGACTACCCAAGTCTAACAAAGTCCAAGCTATATATTGAAACATATTTTAAGCTATATAACAATTGTTTTACGCGAAATTAATTAATTTAGAGTGAAACACTTCCCCCGCCACAAATGGCACACAACAAAAAGGAATCTTAAAAATGGGGATATCGTCCTTACTCAAATATTAAACATATTTTAAGCTACATAACAATTGTTTCACGCGTAATTAATTAATTTAGAGTGAAACACTCCCCCCGCCACAAATGGCACACAACAAAAAGGAATCTTAAAAAGGGGGATATCGTCATTATTCAAGACTCAAACCAGATCAGGGGCCAATGGAAGCTCGGAAAAATTTCGGAAGTGTTTCCAGGAAAAGACGGTATAGTTAGAAAAGTACACGTAGCATACAAGAACCCTAAACCAGGGGAACCAGCTCATATGTATAATGGAAGAGGATACATTACAGTCGAACGATC
>JAOBAY020115994.1:0-16572 GCA_025331085.2 Zoanthus sociatus | reverse complement strand
TAATTATATATTTTGTTTATATTCAGTACTTAGTACAATTTGTCTCACGATTCTTGTTGTTGAAAAGATTGTTTAGTTAGTTATTATTTATCCATTTAGTAATTATTAAATAAATGTTTACTTAATAAAATAGAATCATAGATTTTTACAAATCAAAATTAATATATTTTCAGTATTTCAGTGTATAAATATTGCAAATATTAAATGATATTGGCTGATACATAAAGGGATTGTAAAAGAAGATAATGAAGGTTGTACGTGTTATTTTGATAGGTTGCTGCACTCCGTCGAAGGTTAATGGAATTAATAAGTCTAGTTCAGGAAGTAGTGAGTATTGTTGTTTTACCATACTTGATAATAAAAAGGAAGTCAGGTTAAGAAGTTAACCCTGAAAGTTGTTTTATAACATACTGAAACAACAGGTTTTCAAAAGAAATTTTTAAAAGTGATTTTGAGTTTCTGATTAAAAATGAATGTTTGCATGATTTGTTTTTCAGGGGCAGATCCAGCTTTTTTTAAGAAAGGGGGGGGATGGTGCATTTTCCAACATTCAGTGATAAAATCCGAAGCAGTCATGTGTGCTTGATTTTTCCTGCCACCACAGGCATCCTGGTCTTACAGTAGCGGGTGTGCACGGTGTGTGCTGTTTTTTTCCCATCACAAATACAATGATAGTCTCAACAATTGATAAAAAACGTTTATATCTAAAAAGAATTTTCAACGTCGTCCAAAAGGGAGGTGTGTGTGCACCCAACACACCACCCCTGAATTTAAGTTTTTATCAAAAGTTTACTTAGTTTGTATTTGTTTTTGCACCATGCTTTTTAGTTATTTGAGGTAAATTATTTGAGGTAAATATTTTTAATGACTTTAATAATGAATTGTTAATTTTATATTGAACTAGAATGGATTATTATTTTATTTTAAACATTCTAGTGTATAGCTTAGATATAGTGTAGATTAAAGGACTGATAGTTCACAAAGTACTGTTTTTAACTATTAAATACTGTATTAAGTACATCATAATTTATAATTAAGAATTAGACGAATGGACTACAACACAGTCAATAGCCCATGAGACCATAAACCAAATTTGCTATTGGAACTTGTAGTACAGGAGGCCGAGAGGTCTAATTATTTTAGTATAAAGCTATTAATCGATTAAAAAAGAATGTACAATATTATTGCAAAATGGGACTCATTACTATTTTAATCTGCCATCTTTTCTCTACTACTGTAGTAGGCTATTGCAAATTAGTATCATCCAACTTGTGGACTATTGCAAATCCTGCATTTTGATTGGCTACGCTACCTGTGGTCTATTAGTAATAGTCATCGAGTAGCGAAATTCGCTGATTTTGAAAACCGGTTATTGCTTTTTTTTTATCTTATTATTTTTTTTTGCCGGTTATTGCTTTTTGTGTCCAACTAGTTGGGTGATACTAAAACAATTAGACCTCTCGGCCTCATGGACTACGAGTTTGAATAGTCCATTCGTCCTCAAGGTCTAATTGTTAATTATCATTATCTATACCATTATTTTTTTCCTTATCTTGATCATCATCTTCGTCATATTATTGTCGTCATCTCATCATTTCTATTTTTGTTATTATATCATTTTTTAACTTACAATTACCGCTCACTTCAGTGACATTGGATTTTATATTTTAAAGCCATAGACTGCAATATATGAATTAAATATTCGTAAATGGTGATGTAGTTTTACACTTCTTGCAGCTGAGTGTATTGCTTGATGTGTGACTTCTTGCTCTTCAGTATTCTTGAAAATTTAACAACAAAACGAAACTAAGTCTGTATAAAATGAGTATGCAGTCTTAAAACTAACAGCATAAACAGCAACAGGGAATTTGAAATTTGATCAATTTAGGACAAATGGTCAAATTTTTATGAAGTGTTATCATTGCCTTCAATTTAAAGATAAATGTGCAGAATATCTTCACCCTGTTATTATTTTCCTAATCATCACTGTTTCAATTATCCACCACCATTACCGTATAGAAATACCTCTGTGTGCCAGAAAAATTGAAATTCAAAGTGATTCAGCCCACAAAGGATTGTTCCAAATCCTGCCAAGAATTATCGGGACTCCCCACAAAACGGAAGGAGTATAAGGGGAGATAACAATTTTTTTTGGTTGAAGTCAGCAGCTACATCTAAGACATAGTACATGATTCATTTAAGAAACCAGAGATATTTATCATCTGCGACCTAGTTTTAATTTAATAGGAAATCATGAGTATAACACTATTTCCTTCTGAAGGACTGAATCTTATGTAAGAAGGATTTTAGTCATTTAACTATTTCACGGTTTAAATAAAATTACTACAAAAATACCACATCTTAAGTAAAGATGGGGGCAGCTGCAGTGACAATTATTTCTAGTATTATGTTTGACCAAGGCTTGTTGTTTGTTTCTTACATCTTCTTGTATGTTTACCGTTTCCAGTTATGAGGGGACTGGGAGATCCTTGTCACTGAAACTTATCCAACAGTTAAGGGAGCAAAGTGCTACAATGGTAACAATGGCAACCAAAGCTACTACTGCTCATAGCACTGGCGGTCTGGGCCGGACTCTTCATGAGGTCGCACTGAACGAATCTATCCGATATGCACCTGGTGATGCTGTAGAGCAGTGGTTAAACAAATTGCTGTGCTTAGATGCAACAGTTGTTCCACGGACGAGTGCTGGATGTCCTTTACCCGATAACTGTGAACTGTATCCTTTATTGTTGAAGAAGTGCAGAATTTGTTGTGTTTCAGAGTATTTAATATACAATTTTAAGAGCATAGCTAATGCTTTACTTGCATGTTGCTCATTCGAAGCCGGAGATTATCTTCAGTTTCTGTAGCGGATGAGAGTCTTTGACTCCCCCTGGACGGGAAACTATCACAGGTGAGCTCTCTGTAGATGCTAGAATATTCATTTACGTATATTTTGATTGGTCTTTAAATGTTCTTTGATAGTAGTTTATAATCTAATTTGGTTACGTGTGTTTTGATAGCGCTATGAAGCGCGAAAATGATGTTAACAACTGATATGATTGTCTACCACCAAGTTGCAAGAATTTAAAGTTTCACGAATAAATTTAATTAGTTTAAACCTACTAACGATCTAACGGTATAAAGGTTTATACTAAAACATTTAGACCTCTTGGCCTCGTGGAGTACGAGTTTGAATTGCCCATTCGGCCTACGGCCACGCGGGCTTTGACTGATGGAATGTTTCTCCTTGAAGCTAAACTATTAATAAAGAGAACATTTTTGCTATTACGACCTTGTGGTCCCAAAAAGTTCTTTTCATATTCTAATTTTATCGATTACTGCATTCAGGTGATCAGCCTGATGCATTCTAATGTGCAGTTATTGTGTTTACTAGATTAAATAGAGATTATCACATAGCAGGATCCTGATATCGTTTTTATTCACGAGCTTTGGTATCATAGCATGAACAGGCGAGTCATGAGCGAGTCAGATAGTTAAACTAAAATAACAAATTTCGTTTTATTCTTGGAATATGATAATGCTTGGTACGAGTCAAAATAACTAGAAGAGAGGAGCTTAAAAATTGCAAACTTACCATGCTATAACAAGAACAGTGATTGGATAAGGTAAATGCATTGGGTCATTTGATTGGATAAAAATGCCGTGAAGTGATTTCGTATCATTTCACTGATACGATTTTTCTTTACGGTTTTATCATACGGATATCTTGTCACAGTATTAAATAAAGTCTCTATATCAACACAAGTGCCATAGGTTAACAACTGTTGCTTGGTAATCACTGAGTTCAAAATAGCATAACGATCTTTTATTTTTTATTTTATTGATGAAAATTTACCTTGACTGAGGACTTTAACATGTAGTTATTACGTGAATCGTGACACGTTGTTCTCTTACCACAAAGCTTCAGAAGTATTCTTGCAAAGGCTCATGGCACTATATGTTGCATCACACTACAAGGTGAGGTAAATTTGGTTCCTTGTAAATGAGGAATGACTCGGAATTTTTTAAATGAATTGAAATATCATTTTATAGGCGGATATTTGTTTACATTTTCACTTCATTAGCGTTTGAGTGCCAGTTTTTAAGGTTACAAAAACTGAAGCAAGCGTTTTCTAAATAGATATTGTGGTTCCATAATACTCAAAGTAGCTTGGTGGCAAAACCGTTCATGAGCCATACATTCTCTGTATAATCTCCATTGCATTACATTATACAACACTCTTGACTCTCTGTACATAAAGTTTCGAACTGTAAGATATCGCAGCTAAAAATACTCAAAACAGCCGGGTTGCAGAACCGTTCATGACTTGTACATTTTCTGTAAAATTTCTATTACATTACATTATATAACATTCTTAACTCTATACATTCAGTTTCTAACAGGATATCGCAGTTCCAAAATACTCAACACAGCGGGTGGCATAACCGTTCATGAGCCATACATTCTCTGTAAAATCTCCATTACATTACATTATCTAACATTCTTGAAACTATACATACAGTTTCTAGTAGGATATCGCCGTTCCAAAATACTCAAAACAGCTGGTTGTCAAAACCGTTAATGAGCCATACATTCTTTGTACAATCTCCATTACATTACATATATAACACGCTTGACTCTATACATTCAGTTTCTAACAAGGTATCGCGGTTCTGAAACACTCAAAACAGCTGTAGGTAAAACCTTAAATTAACCAAACATTCTCTATAAAATCTCCACTATATCACAGGAACAATGTTTAGCTTAGCGCTCTCATATTTTCAGAAGTTTATTTACAAAACACTCTGTCAAGAATTTCATCTCTTTGTTAGCTCGACAAGCTTTCTCAAATTTTAATCTAGAGCCGTATTTATCTTTGTTCGTTCGATACTTAAAATTCTTTGCTAATGAAGCAGATTGTAAACAATGACGTCAGCAGAGATTTGCCTATACAATTCCATGAAAAGTAATCACAAAAAAAACAAATACAAGAAAAAGTACAGAAACCTCAATATATTACCATTTCAAAAATTTGGAACATGTGACATGCGCAATTTAAGTTTGGTTGTTTGTGATGTAGCTACTAACCAGAAATGAAACAGATCAAGCAAACCCGCTAAATTAATGCACAAAATTTTGTTTTTGCAAGTTCTTCAGTTTTGCCAAATAACGCATCAATACATTCATTTTGTTCATAATTTCGCCATCCAATTTATAGAAAAGGTACGCAAAGTGTACATGTGTCTACTGCCTTTTTTGCTGCATGTTCTTTTTATGTGAGAGGAAACTGCAACAAGCAGTCTATGTTTTGCGTTCATTTATTTGACTAAAGCATACTTAATCGACCTTGTCGATAACACGGGCTTGCAGAAACCCCCCCACACTAATTTCGTGCGATTTCACTTGTGACTGGTCGAAATTAAACGTGTGACTGACTCCTTGGCAACATGGATTAAGCACACGTGGTGGCAATTTCACATGTGATTGGTCGGAATTGGCCTTACCGACTACCCTCGGCATTGTCGGAAACTGGGACTGATGAGTATTCAATTTGCTGAGTAATGCTTAGTTTAATCATAGAAACCGAACTTTGATATCGAATTTTCGCTAGGGAAACGTCTAGAATAATATAGAATTACTGTACGTGACGCAAATAGGATCAAGTAATCAATCGCACCTATGTATGTAATCAGCATGAGTTAGCATAACGCTATTTTAATCATATTATGTCACGATACTATTTTCAGAAACAAATGTAACGATAAAACTAGCATAAATAGAGTGAAAATTGTAACATTTAGCATTCGGTTGTGAGATCTACTCAGATCAACATTAAAGAAGTGAAATTCAACTATTCAGTGTCGAGACTCAAATCTGGGAGGCATTTTAAAAATCAGAGCAGTCTGCGACAGCTATAATAAAACTGAATAAATCGCGCGGCCCTTCCACTTTCTAACGTTCTGTTCTGTATCAACATTTGAATGGTATTACAAAACACTGCATCATTACAACACTTAAATCACGTGGTATATATATTGGTGGCTTTTGAGAAGAATCATTACAACACTTTCAAGAATCATGCGGTATATGTTGCTTTTGAGATGCTTTTGAAATTGTAAATTCAAACACTGCAGCCAATGCAAGCATTAACTACTTGCATGATCTCATATTGAATGGCATGGCACTCAGTTCAGTTACCACTTATTACACCCTTGTACCTGGTGGGTAGGGATGACAGAAGATTGAACGACATGTCCAGGTATTTAAGATGCTTCAATTTGTCAATATCTGGAATGGAAACATAAAGAGGGCCTCATTAGACATCTTAAAAGTATTAATAAACAACAACAACAATAATAACTTTTTCTCGGCTGTAGCTCTAGATCTCTGCCTGCAAGCCACAACATTTTATATTTGAGCACTTATTTAAAATTAAGGGTAAAGTTGACTCAGCCATCCTTGTGAGGTTGATAAAATGAGCACAAGGTTAGTCCGGGCGTGATGAGCAAGAATACCATCTAGGAGGTGTCAGTTCTCAAAACAGAGTAGAAATCAGAGAAAAAATGGACAGTAGCAGTTACGTTTCTTCCAATAAATTTACAGGCATCTGGCAGTGATGTTAGTCCCGACTATAACTTTTTTCAGTTGATGTAGCAAAGTATGCGATTTGTAGTGATAACCTCTGTTCACTGTAAAAAACAGCGCCTGCAATTGCTCAAAATTGATCACGTGTTTTCGTTCTACTCATTACTAACTTAAATTACTGAACTCGAAATTATTCTCAGGCATGTGAGTGGCTAATTTTGAAAAGGAAGGAAATTGGGCGAGGGGGTCGGGGACCGCCTAAGGTCCCCGGTCGGGGTCCAGGGGCTCAGACGTTTTTCATTAATAAAGTACCCCAAAACACCTATCAGATGTCCAGAAAATGTACAATTAACCCTTGTAGATTTTACTGAAATCTACAAATTTTAATTATAAATGTTCTTTCTAGATGACTCAGGCAAATGTACTTCAGTGAAGTGACAATTACCATATTGCAGAAAAATAAATAAGACGGATTTTTGTGAGAAGGGGCCGGGAGGGGATTATAAAAAGACGGAAATCCGTCTATAAACGGATTTATCACATCCCTGTGTTCTTAATACACTCTGCTTCGCTTAGCATCGTGCATTATTCAAATTTCTTGTTCATTATATTGCCAGCACGTGGGTGTAATTGTAAACAAACCACTCACATCCAGTAACTAACCCTTGATTAAATTGAGAAGGATATGGTGTTTGATGTCTAAATAAGAAATCTTTAACATTGCAAACTACAATGTGTAGATTTCCTGCAAAGCTTATTCTTTGTAATAAAGTGCCGTCATATCTGCTACTTCAAATATACAAACTAAGCATTAAAGTAGGGCCAAAAAAGCTTGGTCTATCAAGTAACAGCCCCTTGAAGCTTAGAGTAATTTATGAACAGATGAAGATTATAAAATTTTCACTTCTATCAAGCATTTCCAAAATTATGTACAACTTTACACCATGTTTGATGTCCAAGATTGTAATTTATCAAGTTTATGTACTAGGAATATTTTGCTCCCACAATCGGCCTACCCTGTGGAATTTCTTTAATAGGGTTGTCTCGAAGCTTGAGCGATTCAAGTTTCTTCAGATTAAAAATTTCTTGTGGAAACACCTAATAAAGAAAAAGATAACCATAGATTCATAAAACCCTTATATTCTTGTTAATATTATCATGATTACGATAATCGTGGTAACTAAATAACAATAATGATAATAATTGAAGATGAAAATACCTTTTAATTAAAGGCTACCTGTTTTAAACTAACAAAAAATTGCATTTATCATAACAAATAGTTTTTAGATTTGTGATACAAAATAGTTTATTGAGGTTCCAACATTGATGTAAATGGTCAACAAAAAAGTTTATAAATCTATTTCATTCAGGCATATGAAAGGTATAGAATTCTAATATTCTACACTGATTATTTTAGGAAAAATAAATGTTTTAAAAGACAATAATCAAAATTTGAACCCTTTGGATTAAATGGTCATTTGCAAAAATTAAATTTAGCTGAAATGTAAGTTATTGTGCCTCATAGAGCGCTCAATATCTATAGTTAAGGTAGAGCTTTTAGAAACAATCAGAAGTTGGACTAAGAAAGATTTAAATTCCGGTTTTAATAAGACATTGCTGTTTCGTAAAGACGGAGGTCCGCATTCGCTAGTGATCAAACAAACGATTCAAACTAACCAAGATGACGAATATAATTAATTTTATAGTTCTTATTTAGATTTGGCAAAAATAATTTGATAAGTTTTTAAGTTATACACCGTTGCGAAAAGAATTTTTAAAAACTGACAATTCGGACAGTAGTCGATCATCGGAGTGAATGTGTACGGAATACAATAATAGCGGTCGTTAGATAATCATCCAAAGAAGGATATGTAATGCAATAAGTTAGGTATAGATATGTGAAAAAGGTACGTTAAAAAGACAACAATTAAAGGACAGGTTATCATTTATCCCGTGGGAGTTTAGAGTATCCAAAGGGTGAATAAGTTGCATTTCTTTGGTTTTGCAAAAATAGTTGCAGCTGTTGATAGAATGAAAGCAATAAAGTTAGAAATGGAGCCAGTGTTTAGAAGAATTTAAATGGCGAGCGACAGGTTTAGAGAGATCGTTCTTGTGCACGTCATAGAGGTAATCTCTGATTTGCGGGTCACCAAAACGGTAGCACGTTTTTCCAGTGAGAAGTTACAGTGAGAACATTAAATACAATAATTAATGTTAGATGTAGTGCAACCTAAATGGTTGGTAGTGCTTAGAGTTGATTTGGGGCCTGCAACAGAAATATGAGAATCCACAAAAGGAAATAAAGTTTGACATCGTTTGTGGGACCCACAAAAAGAGCCAGGTACTTTATTAGAAGGCAGTGTTCCTTTAAGTTGAACCAAAAAAGTGAAAAAATAGCAATCTTAATCATAGAAAAAAAGTGGGCGCTGAAGCTTCAAAAATATTTGAAGTACTAGAATTATAATTTTTTAAAAGTAAATTAAAAGTGTGACTAACAGTGAATTTAACAGAATTATTGAAAGGATGAAAAGTTATTGTAAATGGAATGCGATCATCAGAGGCACGAATCTTGGGAGTGAATGCAGTATTACGATCAATAAAAATGCCCTATGCATTACAGCTCGGTCAACAATAGCGGCTGGCAACTGTCAGCAAATAAAAATAGCACATCTCAATACAGTACATTTGTTAAAAAATCATTGTTGTCACTGCAAAGATGGAACAGAATTGAGGGTATGCTTCGGATGTGAGGATGAATACATAAATACGACTGAGAATCAGTGGAATTGCAATGACGCTGGTGCTACGATAATTGGCACTGATACAATCCGAGATGTCAGGAAAAGTGAAGGAAGTTTCAGTGACAGTTACACTGACTTGTTATATTCATAGCCCTTCTCTATTTTACAGCCTTTTGTACCAACTTTTTACATTATTATATCCATAGCTCTTTTGTATTTTACGGCCTTTTGTATAATTGTCCTTTTAACCATAACACCTACTACACGCTCTATTTATACTTATATTATCATACTACGACTTTTCTCTTTGCTGTAGACGGCAATAGCTTACGACATTTTAGAAAACATTTCAGTAGACAATTTCAGCCATTTTTAAATTTTGTTGTTTACAAATCAATTATGCTATACTGAAGGACAACTTCATCAGATTAATCAAGAGACATTTTATGATGATCCGCCAGAAAAATCCAAGCTTCTATATAGTCCTCCGATTGGTGTGTTGGAACGTAACAATGTAGCAGACCAGATTTCCTTTCCCACAGCTGTTCTAGCTGCAAGTCAACAAATAACCACACGACTGGGTACGGATTTCGCTGTCAGTGTTAAGATGTCATTCTCTCGTACATTACTTTTACGAGGGAAATATATTATAATTTGAATAATTAGAAATTAATATATTTTTTACCCTATCAATTAATAATGGGCTATTTGCACAAAAACTCGATAATTCTCTAGTTTGGGCTGGTTATTAAACTGTAGTATTTGAACAAATCTTACCCAAAAGTCGTTAAATGAAGCATTCAAATGGGTTAGAATATCTGCCAATGGCAATAAACTTGGAAGTCTTGAGATAAAATGTGCCTGAAATAAAATAGAGTCTAGTTGAACAAAAATAAGACCCCAAAAACTTCAAAAGTAAGACCCTGGAACTTCAAAACTAAGACCCCCAATTTTTAACTCGGGCGAAAAAGAAATTGTTGCATGCAACTTATCTTTCGTATCCTGACATTTCCGAACCCTGTCAGTTTTCGTTGGATCAGTTCACCGCCATATCTGACTGAGTAGCCTGACGCCAAGTGTCTCCAGTTCACTGTATTTTTTCTAAAATGATTTTTATGAAAACCCAGGACTCGAACCAGGAGAGTGTCCACTTTAAGTGATTTTATACGTTGAGCAAGAATCATACCACTACACCATGATGCTTACAATACTGCCAGATAGCCCTTTTTGAATATTAAATGATGCAATTCGGCCCAGTACCCCAAGAATAGAGGAGAGGGACTCGAAAAGCAGCTAGAAGTTCCATTGCCGAGACGGTTTCCCATACGATAGAATGGTAAATTAACAGTTCTGTTTTAGTTATACGAGTACTACAATTTGCAAGATCTCTTCATCTCATGACTGTTCAAGATGAAGACGCATGTAGCTTCCATATTGGGCGTTAATGTGGACATTCATTTAAAGATTCGAATGTGTGTTGGACATGAACTTTTTTAAATAGCATAGGAAATACAAAGCGAACTGGGATGGAGACAGTTGGTGCCGGGTAAACTATATCATATCACATCATCGCCTTTTACCTGAAACGGGTATATCCACAGTTCTTTCTTTGCTCCTCTCCGCTCTACGTCGAGCACATCTTTTCTCGTAAGCCATCACTCTCTTTGTATTATGTGCCCTGCAAACTTTCCTCACAAGGTTCTTCAATTCCGCTCTATTATACATACCAATTCCCATAGATCTAAAACATCGGCACACTTCAGTGCATTTTTGCATGTGTCCTTGAAATGGAGTTTGGGTCGACCTACTTTGCGAGAACCATGAGCCAGCTCACCATACAAGAGATCTTTCACCGGCCTATCATCACTCATCCGATAGACATGACCTAACCAGCACAGATGACTCCTTACAAGCTTGATCTCAATGTCATCGACGTGTTCCTGCCGTAGCATCTCCTCATTGTTGACGAAGTCGTCCCACTTGATGTTTAGAATGAGGTGAAGGTGACGCTGTTGGATTGTGTGAAGCTGCCTGCCTTCATGCTGGTAAAGGGTCCAGGTTTCACTACCATACATCAGGAGGGGCATAAGGTGCTGATTGTATACTGCGACTTTGCTAAAGATTGTGAGGTCATGCAGGTCAAACACCCTCCTGTGCAGACGACCAATAGCACACGATGCTGCTTGGATGCGAGATGCAAGTTCCTCCTTCATAGAGCAGTCACTGCTGACATAACTGCCAAGGTACTTGAAGCGAGTAATGTTGGCCAATTTGTTGCCATCAATAAAGAACTCGGCCGCATTGCCAATACACATGGTCTCTGTTTTGACTGTTTTGATGCAGAGACCCATTCTCTTAGCGACGTCATTGTAGGAGGATAATTGCGTCTGCAGGCCTCTGGTATGTCACTGAAGATCGGAATTTCATCAGCATACTGAGCTTCTCTAATATATTCTGGCGGTGAACTGATCCAACGAAAACTGACAGGGTTAGGAAATGTCAGGATATGAAAGTTAAGTTGCACGCAAAAATTTCTTTTTCGCCTAAGTTAAAAATTTTGGCGCTTAGTTTTGAAGTTCCAGGGTCTTAGTTCTGATGTTTTTGGGGTCTTAGGGTCTTCGTTTTGTAGGTCTTAGTTTTAGACACCAGGTCTCAAGTTAAAACTAAAATCCGTTCGGCATAGACTCTTGAAAAAAAAACATTTAACAGAAAACATAATTATTCATTGTCACTTTCCGTGATGCTCCGTGCATTGTTTATTATGAAACTTGACCACAGCCCGGAACGCGACCATATGCCAGCTTTGACAAAACCGCCAATCGCTAGCTGTGAGTACATGACTACGATTTTGAATAAGAAATGACAAGTAAAATGGAAAATTTGGTGGACATCCCCGAATTATTACCGAGAGAAGGTACTTTAACTTAAAACATCTACTACGGTTCCTTAGTTGCCGAAAATGATTCATCTGAAACTCGAAGAAATATCGAAGTTGACGCACTTGTTGAAACTGTAGTGGTGGGACAACAATTATGAATGGTTTCTTTTGCCTGTATCAAAATAGAAAGAATTGGCTTTATGTCAACAGTGTTGTTCATGTATAACAACATCTTGTAGAAAGAGAACGGCACGGTGTACAAGAATGACTCCCTGAAGAAATGCCGACCTGAAATGTTCTTCACGTTGTGGATGTGGGCAAAAAGTACAATGTGAGAATGGAAAAAATGAGGCCATTGAACAAGAGAACGCCTAAAGATTATCCGGTAGTGCATTTTTCTGTCACAATGCAGAAATTCTGCAGTCAGAAGAGGAAACCAAGGCAAATTATTGATTTGGCTAAGGCAATTACAAAAATGTTCGATTAATATTTATTTCGCCTGCGGTAGACCTTTGTGGACAGTCCGTCATCCGTGATAATTTAAAAAACTCTACACTCAAAACTCCTTTACAACAGAACAGGCAACTTGGACTACGCTAGGAATATTTCTGAAAGTATTGATAAACCTCGGAACGGAAGATTTAATTTCTTGAGAGGAAAATAGGCCAGATCGAGGAGTGCGTTTGCACAAACTATGCTCCAATAGAAAACCCAGAGGAACAAAAATGTTAAGTTCTCCGCAAATGCGTAACATCTTATTCGAGTCCGTTCAAAGTTGTATGTCTGGAAAGGACATGAGAGCCAGATGCGACATGAGGGCAGGTGACATAGACTTTAGCAAGAAGAGCAATCGAAAATTGTGCAAAATCAGCAGAACTGGGGGTTGCAATCAGGAAATTCAGAACTTCTCACTTTGCCCAGTCAGGTTTTAACTCTTGAGATTTTTAAATATTCTTTTTAGTTAGCCAAAAAATTAGTTGAATTGTTAATAAACTTGGTTTGGTTTAGCTGTTTTACCCGAGTTTGTTTTGATGTGCTACAATTCACAAAAGACTATACCAACACGTCTTACTTTGTTATCCAAAGGAGAGTCCCAGAAATATCTAAGACATATCTATTCAAGCATGAGCAAGTATTCAAAGTAGTATATAAAATCGCTGTCAGAAATTGGGGTTATTATGTTTATTGAAATAATAATGTGTTTAGGCTGCTAAACTGTGCATCGTAACAAAAAGAGATTTGAGAATATAATTTTATTTACAATTAAGTTATCAATAGAATTCAGTCGAATTGTTAAATAGACTTCATTTGATTCAGTTGTATAATTTACTACAGATTGAGTGTTTTATATTATAAAACACAGTTGCAACCGTATAAAAAACAGCGCTCCGCATAATTCTTGTGATGATTCTGATCCTAGTTTCTTTTTAGTTTTAACAACATGCAACGAAAAATAATCTACTTTTGGCACAGGTTTTGTGGTTTTGGTTGAATTTACGTCATACGGACTCGAAGAGGAGGTTTTACAATGAAGAAAAAAGTCGGCAAACTCACTGTTTGTATTCACTCGTAATTGCTGCCGTATCCAGTGAGCTTGATCTCCCTTTTCCATACAGAGTAGACCGATTCTCGCAACTAAACGTTTACCTATTTCTCTTTCCATTTTCGCAGCGGCATTTACCCCAAAACATTTTCGAAGGAAGACTCAACTTTACAATGCATATATGCTAATTTTCCAAACAGATAGCAAAATAACGATAGGAGCAACCGTAGAGTTCGAAAACACTGAAATAAGAAATAAAACCCAAAAATAAATGATACGATGGAAAAGGATTTCTTTTCAAGTCAAACTTTCGCATAAAAATTGTTGTTTCGTGGTCCACGATTAAACCGCAATGCATCACGGCAAGTGACAATGGGTCTTTAACCATTTAAAGAGCATATGACACAAAATCAGTTTTTCGATTTTCAAAAAGATAGTTGTAAAAATCATGCTTCTGCAAAGTTTGAATGAAATTCGATAAAAAACTGACGAGTTACGGCTGTTTTATTTAAGGTTAGTTTCCTATTTTTATTGACACCCTAGTTTGGTAGACTGGGACAAGATACAGGTAATGATACGTCATCAATACGTCATTTTGGCAGGCATTATTCCCGCGTTCTACCATCTTGCTTAGCTTGTTTCTCAACAAAATGATGTCATCAAATCAAAGACAAAGCAGAAAGTCTCGTGTGTTTTGTTCACATGACATTTTGGCCGAGCGACTTGACTTGGGACAAATGTTGCAGTAAAAATTCAAAACTTCTGAATGCTGTATCTCCGCGGATTTTCATCGTATTACATTAAGACTTAGCAGAAATATGTTTTTCATAATGTTCTTTTAGAAAATCGAACAACTAATATCGTGTCATATGCTCTTTAATATATTAATTTTACCTGGCGAGTTATGAACAGGTTTATATACAGTTTTTGTTTATAATAGGGAAGAGAGAAAGATGTTATTATCCTCTCTTGTGTGCGTGCGAAAAGTTCTACTGGAAGAATTGGGTAAGTTTTTTTTCCTCAATCTGAAACGTGTTTTTCCAGTACCCTAATGTTCAAGGTTATCCTGACTCTTATTTTAAGGATTAAGGACACTCGTCTTGAATAAGTACATGCAAATACAGTTGGTGACATTTTCTGATTAACTAGAACAAAATTGTTAGGTCAGCTCCTTACAATACTAACAGTTACGATGGTTTCCGCCTGCCAACGGACTTTAAATATTCTGAGAGCATTTGTTTGATTACCCTAAAGGACCCCCAATTATAAATATTAAAGTGTTGATTATTTTTTTCCCTCAAGGTTTCTTGCTCAAAGACAGCGCATGAATGTAGCATTAACCCGCGCTCGACATGCACTGTATGTGTTTGCAGACCTGGAATCTCTCAAGGTAAGTTAAAATGCTCTAGGTAGTCATGAGATGTTTCTCGCCAAAACTAAGTGTCCAATTACTTTGATACAATCGACGGATGTGGTAATTACCCAAATTTTGGGAAAGGATGTGTTGTTAAAACTTGATAAATCTTTCTTTTTGGATTATAGCTTGGGGAATTACATATAAGACTTCTCTTAAACCTCTTTTCGTTCTTCATAAGAAAGTAGTATGGCTTATTATATTCTAATAATGATAATGATAATGATAATAATAATAATAATAATAATAATAATAATTATTATTTAATGACAACTCGCCTGAGGGGCTTTTCAGTGTCGTGTTAAAATCCCATCTTCCCAGTTAAGAATCCCAACTGGTAGGAGGCAAACCAGGTGGCTATTTACAAAGCGTGGTGAATTTGCCGCTAGTATCACTGAGGACAAATGCATTCCAGTAGTCCAAGTCAGGGATTCGAACCCGGGTCTTCCATATTCAAATCCCCAACTCTGACCTCTGAGCCACGCTGCCTCCCGGCTTCGATCAACACCCAAATCTTTAAGTGTTTCAAGATTATAAATTTGTTTGACCTGATTACACTACAAACTGCAATATCATAAGGATTAAATATAACATAATACCTTCTTTTTTACTCATTTTTGGCTCATGGATACAACGTAGGACTAACATTAGCTGAGACTTTCTCACTTGCAAAAAATTTGGTGCAATGATAGCTGTTGTTAAAAATATTCCAGCCTGCTTTATTTGTTACCTTTATTGTCTCGAACCGCATTTTCTCAGTACCAGTTTATAGAAACTTGTTCTCTTTATACGTTTTGCCGTCCAGGCAATCTTGAGTTCCACTCTTGGTTTGTTTTGTGACATCGGCTTAGTGGCTTGTTATTGGTAACGCGTTATTTGTTTGAACACATAAAGCTTAGAAAAGCAAAGAAAAATCTGGGATAACAATCTCACTTTTTGACAGGAATCTTGAACGATTTGCCTGTGTACGATTCTAGTTATTCTACACTAGTAGTTCTACTTATGCCCGGTATCGTAGAGTCGTCTCACTGTCTCATTGAGACTTTGGGTTCATGAGTGTTGCAAAAAAGATTATCTCCAAAGGATAAAGTCTATCTAAGTATAAGGAATGAAGGTCCTAAAGTATGCAATTTTTTTATTTTCGTTATTATTAACCTCAAGGGCAACACAAACCCGCGTCACCATGTTTAGGATTATCAGCCTCTTGATATGTTGAGCCAGGTGTTGATGATGTATCCTAATAGGCGGATATTTAGCAATTGTTGAATGAGGCTGAGTAGGATATGAAGAATTCTGCAGGTCGAGGAGGATGTTATCCACCGAGGCCGAAAATTCTTCATATCCTACGAAAGCCAAATTTAATAATTGCTTTATTATTCATTCAAAATATTTTCAAACTCTTAAAGG
>JAOBAY020115910.1:0-16592 GCA_025331085.2 Zoanthus sociatus | reverse complement strand
CCCCCCCCCCCCCCCCCCCCCCCCCCCCCCCCCCCCCCCCCCCCCCCCCCCCCCCCCCCCCCCCGCAGGCCCCTGTCCCCATTTCGGGCTTAGCAACTGCTACTCAACTAAATGCAACGTCTACTTTCTATGATTGTGAAAACACTGTAAATAACACAGTGGTGCTTGCTACCATCAAGGATTTAAGCCCATTTTTCAGAGACTTTCTGCATGTGTTATTTATACTTGATGGTTATCACTATTGCAACATCCCACAAGCATTACCCTTTCACTATCTAAAAGCATAAATAATTAGCTTGCTGTTGGATTAGAGAATTTTGATTTCTCACTACATTATAGTAATGAGTATAACGAGTATAACGTCCTTAGAGGTTCACCGGGAGCAGGCATGTCGTAAATTTATTGCAAGTATAACTCCGGAAAGTGTGCTCTTCCCCTTAATTAGAAGCAGAAGAATTTTAAATACTACCCCGTATTCTCTCCGTTCTGGAGCCCAGTTCAGAATAGCCACGGGTAGAACAGATCGACTAATTAAGTTTATGACTGTTAAGTATGCGTAGATTAAGTTTTGTTAAGAATGTGTATAATGTACTTATTTGTCGATGACCTGCACCTGTAATTCAGATGAGTCTGCAAAAGGTGGCAATAAACTAGCATTACATTAACAGGGGTTTCAATAAAAGCCGGTGTGGGACCTCTTACCGCCGTCTGTTTGGGTTTCATTAATGAAAATAAAAATGATATTCATTAAAAAAAGCAAATACAACAACAATGACGACCACTGAAATTGGTCGTCACAGCCACCTATTAAACCTTCAATGGCCGCTTATAACTAATGTTATTGAAACCCCTGCATTAATCACAATTACTATAAGTAACAGTAATTATTGCTTTTTAAAGAAAAATAAATATATGGAAACTTCTAAATGAGATTGAAGCAATTTTTGTTGAATACCATGCTTTTTTAAAAACTTCTTTGACAAAATATCTTTCACTGGGACATTACTTAATGGATACTCATCTTTGCCACAACCTACCTTTTCAAAATGGTGTATGGCAAGCCAGATCTCTCCTTGGGCATTAAACACGCATCCCAGGTTACTCCAGGCAACTGCAAAGCTGGGCTGAGTTTCGATTGCTTTCAGGTAGCAGGCCTTAAATTTCAAAAGGGAACGCAGCGGCACACAGGGGAGAGAAGAGAGAACAAAAGGCAAGGCAAAGCAAGAAAATTGCAACAGCAAAAGAGCAAAATAGCAAACAAGAAGCAATGCAAAGCAGTTGGCAAAAAAGACGATTATGGTTTCTGTCTCATCCTTTCTTGCAACACGCTTCTTTGAAAATAATTTGATCTCTCTGTCAGTGCAGAGCTACTCCGATAAAGGAGCCTAAGTGATGTTGGTAGTTGCTGAAAGCAAATGCTACACAATCCATTAGTTGCAAACAATCACCTTGCCTTGAATCGAGCTTCACAACATAATTCAATTTCTCAATTACTAGAAATCAAACTTGCTCACTGAATTATTTACCTAAATGTGTACAGGCTGCAGAAGTTAACAAAGGACCTAAATGCTAGCTTTAGTTTTGCTTTTTACTTAGCGAAAAAGCTGCCTCTGTAAGTAATTCAATAGAAACAATACTTTATTAAGCAATAGCAATTTCTGCAGTCTGTAAACATCAACTGTTAGCAAAAACAGTTGTAGCAATGTTAAAAATAAACAAAGTAATACCAGAAAATAAATTGCTGCAAGACTGCATTTTAACATGAATGGTATTGCTTTAATTATCTTCACAAGAACCAACTGACTTGCCAGTGAAGTAGGTACCAAATCTGTATAAAAGCAAACAAGTTCTGATTTCTGAGTAACTATTTTGCAATACATGATATATGTGGTAAAAAATTTGGTAGAACAAATAAGGGTGTATCCAAAAGCACAATTTTTCGTGCAATAGTTGCAAATACTTCATCCAAACTTTATCAGATATTGAACTCGATGAGAAAAGGCAAGATGATTGTTAAACAAAACGAATCACTCTCGTACTTTGAAGAAGGCATGAGATGAACCATTATAAGGACAGAATAGCAGCTAGTAACCTGGGATGGAAATGAAACTATTGCACACAATTTCATATCTTTTCCACAAAACAAATAATTTTTCTTGGGAGTAACATAAATTATGTTGGAAAAAACAAATTAAAAATAAGGAATATTTTCAGAATGAACTGTGTGGAATATATCATTTACATCCAAGGTAGCAGTACAACAGCAAAGTCCAGCAAAGATGACTGAAAGCAGGCCGGGAAAGGGACTTCCGACGTGCCTGGAAAGACTCTTGAGCTGCCCATGTTAACAGAGGTGTCGTTCAGCCGATGTACTCCGTCAAGCAGCCTAGATATAGTTTTGGTGGGAAAAAATCAAAGTGGAAACAAGGGAAAGGCTGAATGAGAAGGGTTGTCTATATAAACTGTCATAGGTGCAAAAATCATGACAATACTGTGGTAATTTAGTCAGGGAATCCAACCACATCGCAAGTGTAATCTGAGCCTGCATAACACAACTTTACACAAAAACTTCACTGAAACTAAACTTACCTGATACAAGATAAAATAGCAATCAAACTTGAAAACGCAAAACAGCTTTGACTAAATTGTATAATTTGATTAAAAAAAAACAAACTGACAGTTTGATGGCTATTTCAGCTCAAATGCTTAGAGTATGTTGGTTGCGAGTCATTTCTAGAACCACAGACAAGAAACATCATCTTTATACAAGGAACCACGAGGTTTTGTTAAATTTTTAACAATTTAAAAACATGCAACATACTTCTACCATTTCCATTCTTGGGTCTCTAATACTTCAGACATATGTTTTTTGTGGAAATCTCTTAAGAAAACAAATTTGATAATGCACAAAAACATGTATCTCAAAAAGAAACATATCTTGACAAGAAAAAAAGGAAATATAGCACTTCTTCAGAACTATTTGGCAAGTCCTTACTATACAGTATGACATATCAAAATTCATGAAATAAATTTATGTTAACAATTTAAGCTTGTAAAAGAAAACATTATAAGAAATGAAAATAATTTATTTCATAATGAAAATAATATATTGTTTTGTACAAAAGCTGTGGTTATAACCACAAATCCACATAAGTGAACAAGATAACAGGTGGATTAAAGCTAAGCCATTGTGGGTTCATAACAGCCAATGATTTGTATCACTCCTGAATGGAAATGGGAGAAGATAGGAGCACACAGCTGAACAAATAAAAATGTAAACTAAGTGAGATTCACAGATAAAAACAGTATGTTTCAAAACTAAATTACATTTACTTTTACTAAAGAAAAATACCAAAGCAAATCAAACCTATTGTGTTCTTTAACTTAAAAAATGTATAAAGTTTATAGACTCTCATGCATATACAGTCAAGCAGTGAATATCTGGTGTCAAAAAGGAGCTATTGCAACTAAAAGACTCCAGTACTTTCTCCAACTGTGACTTTCATGCCTGAGAAGCAATAATTACCGTACCTTTGCTTCTTCCAGACGTCCAAGAGCTTTTAGAAGGTTACCTAAATCACTTCGAACACAATACAAATCCTAAAAGCCAGGAAAAAAGATTTATTTAGAAAACAATTTATTTAATTTTTTTTTCTCGGCAAGAAATAGTTGTTTATATGTATTTAAAGATGTATCATACTCTGAATGTTTCAAGTGTGACATAAATATGAGAATGAAATCAAATATTCAAGTAAACTTTAACAGAAAATTGTACTTATAATGAAGATTTATGAAGCAAAAAACTAGCATCGTTGGTTAATTTGCAAATCAGCAAGTTTGAGTTATAGTTAGGATAACATAAATAGAAAATTGATAAGACTTTATATTATTAAAAACAGCCAGGTCAGTGATTTCGTTTGAAAACGGCTACCAGCGATTTACCGAGACCCCAATGCCAGCTACTTGGTATACTTGCAGATGAAGATTGTAGTAAAATGAATAGAGAGAAGTTTTACAATTTATTACAACTTTTGGTATTGTAAACCCTTTTGACAGTTATCTAAAATTATGAGTTTTTCTTTGCATTTTAAAACTTTTAAAGCAAACTTGCTGCTGTCTGCAAATTTTGTTTCACTTTACTTGACTCAAATACAGCAAAAAAAGGCTTGTTTCAAATAGTTCGAGAGTGCTGGTTGTTTTGTTTTCCAAAATGCAATAAAATGGTTGTTTGAGGTGCCAAAATCTCAACATTTTGCAGGGTTAAATAACCCCCAATGCCTTAAATGAATCAGGGGCCTTCAGCCCCTCACAAACTCTATAACCGCCTACTTTTTGTCCATGGTGACCATCTCCAGAACTTATTGAAAGCACCGCCACTTATGAAACTTCATTGCTGCTACTTCACCAGAACTAAATTAAACTGAACTTGATGCTGCATGCCACTGATACCTAAACTTTCACAATAGTAACAAACTTAAAACTTATTATAAAAAAAACTGTAAATATACTAAAATCTGGATCAACTAAAAAGGTGTAATATAATTTTAAACGAGTAAAATAAAATATTTTCTGTATTGAGCATTATTTTTATTTTATTTCGCATCTTTGTTTTAGCAAAACTTTGTATTAAAATTACAATGCTATCAAGAAAATATCATCCTCATCTAGAAAAAAACACAGATTTTTAGTTTGTTTTTGATTTGGGGTTTAATTAAATACAGTCTCAAGTCCAAATCAGGATCAAATGATTTTTTTTCCAAAATAAAGAAACAACTGGAACAAAAAGAAACAAATTGACATTTGCAGGGTAAATTAAAAAAAGTTATTACTTCATTTAAATGAATGCTTATTTCCTTTTTTACAGTTTGGGTTCACCGTGCAACATAATTGATGTATTTCGCGAAAATAAAAAATACCTACTTAGGTGTGTTAAAGTTTTCATCGAATTGTTAGAGTGGACCTAAAGAATTACGGGCCAAGAATTTCAACATTTGCAGTCTGCAGTTAAGTCACCGCCACGTGTTTTCCATACATCTCAAATCGGAGATCAGTCACATATTAAAACAAGATCTCGCTCAACGTGTCACAGGACCCAACATATTTTTTTCTATTTTGGGCATTCTTTTGTTCGATAGCAAAGATAAAAAATACGGCAATGAAAAGAAGTAAGAAATCTCAACATCGGAAACGGTCGCCAAAATCTCAGCAAAACAGCGAACAAAAACGAATATAATCTTCACGAACGTAATTCAGAACGTCGATTACTCGAAAACAGATGTCATTCATGAAAGAAAAATCAAAGTTGAATAGAATAAATTTTCGACATATCTTACCGGATTATATTGCAAAGCTGTAGCGTATGCTTGGACTGCCCCTTCTAAGTCCCCCGCAGCAACCAAGGCTGCAGCTAAATTAATATAGCCATCGATAAAATCGGGCTTGAGTTTCACTGCATGTCGGTAGTTGTCTAGCGCTTCCTTAAGTTGGCCTCTTTCTTTGTAGACATTACCGAGATTGGAGTATGCTTCAGCAAGCATTGGGTTTTGCTTGATAGCCAAAGAACTAAAGTGCGCGGACCTTTTTAAAAGAAAAAATTGTAGATAAATACCAAGAGTTTAGGCAAAACGAAATATATCAATAAGTCATAAAAAACAGAAGCTTTCCGAGACCACACGGTGGGAAAAACCCTCGGACCAACCAATGAATACGTTTCGAAGATGTTGTTATTCATTCAACCTACCTTTCTAAACGCCGACATTGAAAATGAATTGATGAAAGAAGGAGTAAGACACCAGTGTTGTCTGGTTCTCTTCTCCACAACTGAACACAGATTTGTTCAGCACGGTTATAATTTCCAGCTTGATATTCGCGATGTGCGAGTTCCGCAAGAGTGGCTAAACAAGAAACACAAAGGGTTAGCACCGTGTACAACGTGAGGGGGCGAACGTATCCGTAACTTCCGAAAATTCTGCCTTACCACAATCATCCAAAATACTGGTTCCCATGACCATTATTAGCAAAAAAACTAAGAAAAGCAAAGACAAACTCTCCCCATCGAAAACATGAACAGAAAATCCGAGAGAATGAGAAAATGGCGTGTATTATCATATTCATGACAACGACGTCATATGCGCGCACGCAACGGTTATCACATGAATTGCTTACCGGCAAACTTTGGCGTTTCGTGCCAAAATTTCATTATTTCCAAAGAAAAGATTTCGAAATTATGATATTTTGCTTCTGTTCTAAGTAATTGTAGCCAGTTAAAATGTTATACCTATTTTTTTTGAAAGAGACTCAATTCATATTTGAACTTCCAGTGAAATACCTCTGATCAAATTCTAACTTCCTCCGACCTTCATTTGCTGTTGCTACCAGTGACGTAATCGTTGCTCAGCTGGAACCACGTGTTTGACAGAATTTTTTAAGAAAATACATTTCAATCAGTTCTAAAATGGCAACACATGGTTAAAATAATCAAAACCTATTTTTTAATTTAGCAAACTTATATCATTTCAGAGAAAACATTGATAAAATATTTATTTAAGAACAAATTTTAAAAGTAGAAGTTCACTTTGCGTAAAATAAAGGGGAAAGTAACTTCATCATAAATGTTGGCTCTCTTCACTGTCAACTTTTATGTTGAATGTCTTTTGACATTTGCATTTGGGCAAGGCAGGTTTTCGAAACTCAGTTTTACTAATCCTATAATTACAACACTTGTAAAAATACCTTAGCTTCAATTTTTAAGAGAGAATGAAGAAGAGGAAGAGACTGTTTCAGCAAAATGATTTTTTAAAATAATTTATTTCAGCAGTGAGTAAGCAATCGAATTCAACGCAACCAATGAGCCAATATCTTTCCATATTAGTCATTAAAGTCACCTGACCGTCGATTGATTGACAGGCTTATAAAGCCAGATTTGGCAGGATTCTGACACAGTTTGGATCGATTTATTCACTCTGTACAGTGGGATATTAGCTGATTGTATTTGTTGTAGGTTTTACCTAAGGTTAGTGAAACGTGTTCAGAATTAATGCAAAATGACTTCCAATGTTTATGCTCGCATAGTATTTTGAACTTAAATTGTGTTTCTTCGTCACAGATTATCATCAAGAATGAGTGATAAACCAGATGTATCTGAAGTGACTAAATTTGACAAAACAAAACTGAAGAAAACAGAGACACAAGAGAAGAATCCTTTACCAACGAAAGAAAGTGAGTAATGAGATACTATATTTGTGTTCGTTTTCCGAGAAATTCAAGTGCATTCACGTGCTGGATAACTGTAGATACCTGTGTTGTGCTCGGGTAATGAAATACTGCTTCAGCAAGGAAGTATTCGCTCGAAATCGTGGGTGTGTCTACAAAATTACAAACTTGAGCTGTTGTACCAATTATCTTGCGCTGAATATTCTCAATTTTAAGGCCAGGGCAAGTATTTTAGTGTCTTTTTAAATCTATGTTGTAAAATGTAATATATCAGAGTCTAATTGACTTATTTTGTCATGTCTCGTTATGTAGCGATTGAGCAAGAGAAGAAAGGCTGAATGGACCGCACTCGCAAGATTATTCCTCTCGCCAAGCAAACATAAATTTTAAATAGAATATGTAGCTATTAAGATACTCATATGATCTTTTATATTTGCTAAGAATTAAATGTCTCTTCTGCTTGGTCGTTTTGATGTTCTGTTATTTTTTTTACTTTTACTCTCGGAATGAAAGTATAGAAACTCTCCGGTTTGTGCAAAGTTGACTTTTGGAAAGTAAGAATGATCGTCTATTCTAAATTTGGTTGTAATGCCAATTGTCTGCTCTGTACATTAGTAAAAAGTGTAAAATTTGATAAGAATATCAAATACAAAATGTCAAATAAATGTTCTAATGAGTTGTGTTATATCTCTGAGTTAATTTTTCCTGGTAACTATTCTTTTGCTATACTTAAGCCAATTTTTTGAGAGGGGAAATAGAAGGACGTTTTCTTCTAAATACTTGGAAGAGGAGTGGCGTCGCACAATCACTTCACTTTAAAATATGTTTATAAAATACAATCTTTGTGCAAATGTCAGGAAGTGGGAATACGTGCCGCCCCAGAAATCATTTGTCCGTGACAGGAAATGTCTTTAGACAACGAGATATTTGTTGCCCGTTTTTGGCAAAACATTGCATCGTTCGACGGAATGGTTTGAAATTCATTTACTTCAGAACCCGCTGACATGAAAACAATAGTATCTAGCTCTAGTGATAATGTTTGTCAGAGGAATTAGTTGATGAGTCTAGTCGGTACTCGTTGACCACTAAGAAGTCAAATCTCATTCTTTTATCAAAAGCATTTGTTATTATAGATTCCGCTAAAACGATCCATATTTCTAGTTTTGTTTAGGTTCGTGCGAAAGCAAGATAGTCCGCGAATGTGAGTATTACTATACTTCAGCTTCGGATTATTTGCTCCTCGATTTGAAATTGAAAGTCTTCTTTTTTTCGACCAATAATTTTGTGGCACGTTTAAAGTTTTCGATGTTGTTAGAAATTTATGTCGCACTGAGCTTCAAACAATTAACGAATGCAAAACTAATTTGTTTGGTTTGACTGCACAATATATATTTAGCCGTCATTAAATTTGTACGCGACGTGGTAATTTGCACGGTTTGATGCACTACCGCTGCATAAAGATTTGTTTTTCTCAAGTTGGATATTGTGCTTTCTCATTAATTAATTTATGCAAGGTTGTCTTTCCTACTTCAAATCGTAGGGTTTGAAATATTACCAGGGCTGCAAATATGTAAACGTGATTAAACTTTATTTTCAGTTGAAGCAAATATTCATCCAGTACATGTGATGTGTATCACAACGGTATATAGATGATGTGATGACCACTGTGTTGAATTTCCATTAAACCGGAATTTTGAATTCTACAGCTAAAAGTTTAATTTCTATTAGGGGAGTGGGGCTTTGCGAGAGTGATGTATTAAATTCACTAAAGAAATGCATTCCTGTAAATTTCTCATAGATGATTGGTCAAAAGTATTAATTAAAACAACCTTGGATTAACAATTTCTGCAGTATTATGAGTCCCTAACAAAGGCAACAAAAACTCTGGCTATGAAAAGTTTGGTCTGAGAAACTTTATTATGATAAGCTAATTGAGCTACAGTCAATTTAAACTAATATAAATATCAGGAGTATATATTTCCAGTGTTCTTTGGTAAGACAGTTGCAATTAGATGTTTTACAAGGGTACAGACCTTAAAATAAGTTCAAAATCTCCACAAAAATTTTATTGAGCCTCTTAGCAGCAGAACAATTAAGCATTCACTAAACTTTTAATTACTACATCTAGATAAAATTGATAAGCTGCTAATTCGCTTTGTTCTAGTATGGGTTAAGTGTTTTGCATAAATATTTCATTTGCCAAAAATAAGAAAAAAGGGGGTTGAGATATCAGTAGCTTGGTTCAGTAGTTTTGAATACCAGAATGACCAGATTTTGAAGTCAACACTACTACTGTAAACTAAAATTCAACAAATTTGATGTTAAATTTTATAAGTACTAAAATTGATAAAAAGTGACACTTTGCTCTTATATTTGTTTTGACAATAACCACAGACACTTTTTATGTTACCTCAGAAATCATAATTTAATATTGTTTTCTCATATTATGTGTATATTGTATTAGGCATCCTTTACTCAGAAAATTTAATCCCTTTAAGAAAATGCTTTAGAAAGAATCAAATTCTTATCTGATAGTTAGCTAGTTACTAAGTATGCATTCACAACCTATAAAGCATTTTCAACTGAAGTCATTGATGCAGCCATGTTGTTGTTCTCTCAACAAAAGAATATTGATTCTTTCTTTCGTTTTGAACACCAACATGGCCGCTATTGTCTTTTGTGTCTCCTGGGATTGTGTGAAAATGCTCCATACTATATTGACCTGTTGGAAAATATGAAGCCACATATTGGCAAAAACTTTAAAAAAGCTAACTTGAGTCTGAATAAAAAGTATGTAAAAGTTAAGATCAACAAGAATATGGAATTGCATTATATAATTAGTTTATGTCTTGGCAATCTACCTTAATTTTTATTTTGTTAAAGGATAATACATTTCTGGTACAATTATAGAAACACAGCTTGGCTGTCAGCTCCCAGAAATCTGGAAATTTGATTTGAAGTACAACAACTATGAGAAAATAGAAAAATTAAAAAATTGGAGAATACAGTAAATTTATCCCAACTTAGCAAAAATCTTTCCTGGAGATTTGTTGCAAAGCCAGGAGATTTCCAGTTTATCTGGGAAAGTTGACAGGTATTATGCAGTGCATGTAAATTTGATTATTCTGCTTATTATTAGAAGGTTGATGTTACCATGGCATTGAAATATCATTTGTTATTGGAATTTGAAATTTTGCTTCAATTTGGGAAATATATATCATTTGACTAAGTGTAGACCTCTTTAATCAAAAAAAAAAATGAATAAGCAGTATTTTTTTTTTCAGTTACTGAAGTTTTGCTTTGGATTAGGAATTTTTTTCCATGCTGATGTATGGCAACTTTAAGCTTGTAATCTCTTAAGAATATTCCACAAATTAAATTACAGTGTAACTTCTAATGCTAAATTGGTCAGAAATGAATAAAAAAAGTATTATACCAAAAAATTTACAAAAACATTTTGCTTATGGTAGGCACACTTTGTGTAAAATTTTGTTTACATTTTTATAATTTTTGACCAATTGAGCAAATCGTATAAAAACGTTTAAAGTAACTTCTTCCAGCAAATAGAATGGATTTCTTGAGCAATTGTATTGTGTTTTTTCCGCGTTGCAAAATATATTTTCGTTGCGAAAAGTAGAAGCCTCGACCTACTTTTTGCAACATCACCTGACGACCTGCAAAAGTGCCAATGAATTTTGCGTCACAGGGAAACACAGGTTTTCCCTGTTAATTCCAGCCTGCAATAAAACAATGTTGCGCTACAAGTTGATCAAAATGTTGCTCGTATTACTTCACCGTGAAACAAAATTGTCGTTTCCTTCCAAGTAAAAACAAGTTTGAATTTTAGTTTTAATTTTAGGATTAGAGGACTTATTTTAAAAAATACAGAATGAAAGAGGAAGTAAGTGTGAGCGGGCAAAACCTACTATACATACTGTCATTACTGAGGAGAGTAAGAATCGTCTAGAATTTTATCAAATCGCATATAGAATTGTCAAGGTCATTGGATTATATTTTTAGCCATTTTTGAAAAAATGAACTGTTTGACATTTGCGCTATTTTGATCTCTTATTTACAAAGTTAATTGATTTGAAATATCCCATAATTGTCTCTTCAGAACCAATATTTTTCTATTTTTTTCAATAGATCTTATCACGTTTAATCCAAATTACGCAGTGGTTCTTTTTTCTCTAATGGAAGGCTAAAGAAAATGAAATTCAAAATTGGACGAAAAACCACAACCGTCTACTTAAAGCACTGAAAATATCATGTTTAACAAGTTCTTGGCTCAGTTCTTGTTCTGTCTCTTGGGCTGAGCTATGATGTGCTTATCATGGTAACCAGTGTCGTGTATTATTTTGGTTTCCTTAATGAAAACGTATTTCATGAAATGTCTTACAGAACGTAACAGCGCTATCTGAACTCAGTTATGTGCATGACCCGCCATTTGGTGGACAGTGAAATCGCTTTTACAATTTTTTTTTTCAGCAAGAAAGGTTTAAATTCCAGCAGTGCTTGTCACGTTCCTAACGGGACTGTAAACTAGTTTGAAGCGATTTCATGTCTGGGCAAAAACTAGAATGGATTGCAGTGTTTTATTGATTTGTTGGTTCGACGCCAGATTTTATATCAGCAGACAGTCGGGGCGTCAAACCTTACGTAAGGATTTGAGCTGAGAAGTTCGTCCACAGCACCGGCTTGCATTTCCTGTTGCATTTTCTGCCGGCTGATTTATTTGAAGTTTCCAAAATATCAAACGAGAAAGCCGTTATCTCACTCTTAACGGTAATATTTTCTCGGTCAATAGTTTTCATGCCGTCCTTTATAATTATATCCACACTTTTTTAAAGTTTATTTTAAATGAGAATTGTGCCGGAATGTTGTGGTTAAAGGTTTTTTCAAAAAAGTAGATTTTTTATTGTCAAGTAAATCCAATTAGTCTTTCACTGATGATTACAAAGTCCAAACGTCTTCAGCAGGTATCCCATGACTTCACATTCACTCATGACTTCACTGACATTCATTCTTGCTTTATGAGAACCAATCTGGATAAAGCCTTTCTCGGTTGTTATTTGAACAAAAAAAGGTTATTCATTAACTTGTTTTTAATTTGCACATATTGCAAAATGAAAGTCATCCCGTGATGAGGAAACCTCAATCCTCATGTAAACGCCCATTGTGCGGGCCATAGACTTAAATTTTCTTTGGGTTTATTGACAAGTAAAATATTCCGGAATTTGTCGCATTTTTTCTGACCAAAACAAGAGAGCCTGTTCACGTTCTTAGTCTGTTCACACGGCTTTTAAATTATTTTCGTCAAATCAAGGTTGTACGCGAAACTAAAATGGAGCAATAAAAGCGCTGTAGCTTTTAATAATATTTAGTCCCAATAAGGGATGCAAAACTTTGTTGCATCTGCACTGGAGTACGTTGCATTGAATATGGAGTGACGTGCAGCTGTGCTAATCAACAAGGTCATTTTTAACCATCATGAGATTGTTTTACTTTAATTATTTCAAACCAGCGTGTTCACTCGATAACTAAATTAACATAAAGCCGTTTTTAAATTTTAGGACCCAACTTATTCTTCGCATAAACTTGAGGCTGGCGTGATGAACTTGCGCTTGTTTTCTAGAAAATGAGATAACATGGCTGGAGAAATGGTAATAAAAAAAACTACAGCTTTTGCATATTTTTTTGAAACAGTGACTGTTTTCGTCTATTAAAAGGTTTTATAATACGTGACAGATCCATGTGATTTTGCTTTGTCATTTTTTAAAATTAAGATTACATAAATGGAGAAAAGGTAATGAAAAAACTGCAGAAAATATTCATTCATATCAACAAATTCAACTAAACTACGAAAAGCAAAAACTGATGTATGTAAATGTCGTAATGGCGATAAATTGAAACCATGAGATGTAGAAGAAAAACTGACATCCCGTTGGGGCTTCCCCAACTGCGCTATACTGGTATATGCTGCGCTTATGAACAAACCGCGATTTTTAAATTCAGTTTTTTTCCGCTAGAATAAGGTTTGCGATTTGCAGGCGTTTTATAGAAAGGGGTGTCGTATTCGGTGTTACATAAGTGCAAAAATAATTGAAATGAAAATAATTCAGATGACTCGCGAAATGAATCGTACGGACTTCCTATTAAGTTTTTAGCACAGGAAATTAACATTTATTTTTTTAAAGTTTTCCGTTTCAAAAAATGCTGTTGCCTGTTGTTTCACAAAACGTGACTGCTAGTGATGAAACGGAAAACTTTAGTCTGAGACGCTCCTGGGGAACAAAGCTGCGCTTAGTCACAATTTCGTAACTACAGCACAGCGTTAAATAAATGGCAACATACTGAGATATTATAGATAGATCCTTCGTCTTAGTTTAACGCGCGTTCGACATAATTTAAGGGTTTTTGTACAGTTTGTTATCTTTTCAAATACCTGCTTCGCAAAATCTAAAGGGCAACAGAAAAATTTTAAGAAAGGGTGTTTGAGTAATAGCATTTCAGTGTAGGGGACGTCCCAATATTTACAGGAATTCTCGCTTTATATTTCAATACATTTCGACCTTTCCACTTAAGAACGCATCCTTTAACGCATCCTAATTTGGTTTGGCAGGCGCGAGAAATCAAGATTTTTGTGAAGGCTCCAAATTGACCGTCCCTCTAGGTTTTTCCAGGGTCTTTGGGCCTCGTTTTTGTGTCATCAGCTACGTCATTTTTTCCGGGGCTATTTGTTTTTCTATTTCCGTTCAACATCTTATATACATGAAACCGATTGTAATTCGGTATCATACCTGATGAAGGCTAGTATGGCTAGCCGAAATATTGTGCTAGAAAAGTTCAAATTCTACGCTTATTGGCTAATCTTTTATATTTATGTCATTTTTTTGCATGTGCTCCTTGGTTCCTCTTTCATTGCTACCTGTACGTCGTTTGAACAGTGCGTCGGACACGTAAAAAAAAACATTATTGCCAATTTGAGTTAATCAAAAAAAGAAAAAAAAATAGAAATAATTAGAATAAAAAAGTAGGAACATGTCTCGAACTAGGTCCATTCGCCCGAAAGTCAAAAGTTCTTTGATCGAGCCATGTACGCTCAATATCCAATGGCTATGGAACGCATTGCCTACTCTTTGATTACTGCTACACTCATTTTTTATTAAGAACCAGTAAAATTTAGCTCAGCTTCAATGTTCTTATTTTTTCGGCCATTTGACGCTCAAAATGTTCTTATGATGTTACTGTTTACACATTTTAAGTGTGATATTGAAGTTGAATGATGTATATATCTGAAAGAATACATGTACTGCCGTCGCGGTCTGATGCCTGTTTGTTGCTGTGCATTGCATGTTCCTTTATTTGATTATTTGTTAGTTTTTATTTTTTCATTTATTTTTCATTTATTTTTTTTTATTAAAAAAATTTCAGCCTCAGATTGTTCTTATACTGTTCTTATTTTTCGAGTGATTTCAGCCTCAGTGTTCTTATTAAGTTTGTTCTTAATAAAAAAAAAGAGTGTATTAAACTTTTACTGTAAAAAGACTGACATTTTGTCTTCTAAACAATTAATTTTGTTAAGAACTAGAGTATCTGACAATTATCAATACAACAATATACCCCAACAACATATAATCATCATCATTACCATCACATACCATTATCATTAACAATTACATCGTCATTAGCACAAGTGTTTTCAGCCTTGATAGCATCAACAATGAATGTGATAATGATGATGAATTGCATCCCATTCAGTGTATCTAAACAAATAGTATATAAAAGTCTAAGTTTGGCACAAAAGAAAGATCACTGAATGATGTTCTTTCAATGAAAATGTTTTACTCCAACAAAGGATCATTGCCCAAAATTTATGTCATTAATCCTTCTGTTGACTACTGTGTCCAATTTTAACTTTTTATACAATTATCTAAAATATAACATTGTCAACTTATCGTCATCGTTATCATCACATTACCATCATCATCATCATTACATCATTATCACATTGATCATCATATCATCATCTCCATCACATTGATCGTCATCATCACATCATGATCATTACCATCACCATCATCATCACCATCATCACCATCATCATCATCACTATCATCATCACCATCATCATCATCATCACCATCATCACCATCACCATCATTACCACCATCATCATCACCATCATCATCACCATCACCATCACCATCACCATCATCATCATCACCATCATCATCATCACCATCATCATTATCACCATCATCATCACCATCATTATCATCATCAATGTCAGAGCTTTCAGAACGAGCTGGGACTGCCAGAACCCCACTGGCTAGTTCATTTTTCATTGCCAGCTACTTTTTCCAGATGTGAGGTATAAAAAGTCCAACAATTTTATGACTTTGTAAGATTGAGCTTTAATTAAAAGTAAGAGTACTTTGTTTTGGAATTGCATTTGATTTGCTCAATAAATTCCCTTAAAATGTTCATAAGATGATGGATATCACATCCGGTTTATCTCTGTTCACAGCCGTCTACTGTTTTGGAGTAACCGTTTATTTCAAAACACTCTGAAAGCCCTGCATAATCACCATAACATCATCATCATCACCATCTTCACATCATCATCATCATCATTATCATCATTTTCTTACAATTTTTAATCAAAATTTAAATATTTCTTACCAATAAATGTTTGCACTCCCTGAACCTCTCCTTAGCTCATGCAACTGCGCTCCATTGCTTGTGTCAAACACTCTTATTAAAGTTCCCTGTTAAAAAATACATTGTGCAGGGTTTTCAATAAGAGCCGGCACCCGGTGAAAATTTGCCGCTTCAAATCAATAAAATTGCCGGTGCGAATTTCCTCTGATTATACTGTAGTCTTGCCAAAAAAAAGAAAAAAAATTGCATGGTGCAAAAGTTGAGCTTCCTTAAATTTCAAATTCACCTCCTCATTTCATTCTTATTGAAAACCCTCATTGTGTTAATTGTATCATTAAAAATTATAAATCTACAGAGTATGTTATGTTACAAAACCCTCAACGAGATAACTAAAATTTGACAAGACAATTGCAGTAATACAATTCGTAAAAAAGGAGTCACTTACTGGATGAATATCAAAGCAATAGCTACAGTATACTTCTCCTTTTTATGTAAAAAGGATTTTTGTAACAATAATTTTTTAACACTAATTGACTGGGGTCGAGGGAAACTGTATGCATTGTGGTCCTGAGACCACTAATGGCAGTCGAGGGAAAACAAAACATACTGCTTTCCCAAGGTTAAGGTCAATAAGCATTGTTATTAAATTTTCAACCTCAAATATTGCATTTCTAGCATTCTGATTGGTTCACTCAATCTCGGTTATCAGCTCATAT